>MU844668.1:0-12092 GCA_030867245.1 Colletotrichum eremochloae | reverse complement strand
GGCCCATGACTGTCTTCACCGAACCAACATAGAGCTTGTCCGGATCAGTATCGGCGCCGTCCGAGGCCTCCGTTGCCTCTCGTCTCCCCGGGAAAAAGGCATCCCAGATGGCCTGGGCCTCTAACGGGTCCCCCGTCGGCGTGCCTGTGCCGTGGGCCTCGAAGAACTGACATCGGTCCTCCCTGCGCGTGATTTCCAAGCCGGCTCTCGCATAGGTATCGCGTATCAGCCGGCTTTGCGCCGCGGGGCTGGGCATCGTGATGCCTGAAGTCCTGCCGTCCTGGTTGACCCCGGTCTCGCGAATGACGGCATAGATGTGATCATTGGCAGCGAGCGCACTTGACAGCGTCTTGAGAATCACGCAGGCGACCCCTTCTCCACGAGCATAGCCGTCTGCGTCGGTAGACCACATTTGACACTTGTCAGTGGATGATAGCACTAAGCAACGTGGGCAATCAGCAAGGCTTTCCCGGGATGGGCTGTTTTACATTGTAGAACTAGGGGATGGCTGGCTGGCAAGTGGGCTTACTGTTCAGATTACTCGTCATGATGTACATGTCTGGTGCCAGCAGAAGATTAGTGCCGGCCGCAACCGTCATGCTGGCCTCGCCAGATCTCAGTGACTGGACTGCATGGTGAACGGCCACAAGGGAGGAAGAACAGGCCGTGTCAATCGTCTCGCTCGGCCCGTGCCAGTTGTAGAAGTACGACAAGCGGTTGCTGGCAATGCTGCGTGCTCCCCCAGTCACGAGGTACCTTGGAGCATCGTCAATGTCTCGTATCTGAAGGTCTTGCCAGTCTGTTGACATCAGACCGACGTAGGCCGAGGTCGAGGTGCCAGAAGTCGCTTCGAGCGTGATTCCCGCGTCCTCGAGACCCTCGTAAACCACCTCCAACAGCAAACGATGCTATTCAGAGTCAGCCCATCTGAATGCCATCGGTTTTTTTTTTTTTATGTCCCTAATTTTTCTGACCTGAGGATCCATGGACTCGGCCTCCTGCGGGGCGATGTTGAAGAACTGGGCGTCAAACATTTTGACATCGTCATCGTTCTAAGGTGTATGAGCCTCTGCTGTTGGTCGTCCCATGATGCGAGGAGTCCTTGTGGTAAAATCCTTCCTTGTGAAATCTCCAGGACTGGATGGGAGTAGAGAGATCATCCGGATCACTGAGCAATTCCCAGAGAGCAGAAGGGCTCGACGCCTTGCCTGGGAACCGACATCCCATGCCGACAATGGCGATTCTCTCTTGCGGCTGGCAGCCAGTCTGGTGCCCCGAAGACGGGTACCTGTTCATTGTGGGCTGGAACTGGGGCTGCCTTGTCCTGAAAATTTCTTTGTCTCCCAAGAAGAGATGAGAGAATATGTGTCAACCGATGATCATGGTAAATCTACATACCTGATGGGATTCACCGGTATTTATGTCATTACCATATTGTCAACCTGCAAAAACCTGGATGTCGGCCCAAAGCAACAAGTCAATGATTCGGTCAGCAAGCAAGTGGGTGTGAAAATGCCCGGAACAGGACTAGTTGTGTGTGAGAACAGGCCAAGCTTTCCGGAACATTTTACGTTCAGCTGTTTATTACATTTATGTATGTATCGTCCCGAGATGCGCCATATCGGCACCCAGAATCTGCCGAGGTCTGGGAAACCGTTTTCCATCAAGATTTAGACTAGGATATCTCCAATCTCTGATTACTCTTATTAGGTTCTGCAACAAAATTGCCATCTCTGAAAAAAACAACCTGAGAAGAAGCACACGACCGTAATGATGGCAGTCAACGATACCCGGCTGTTTCTCACGAAATATGCGACAGGGTTCCTAGTCCTTCTGATCACTTACGCGTCTCTGCGCTCCGTTTACAACGTCTTTTTTCACCCCCTCCGACGTGTGCCGGGTCCGTTCCTGGCCAAGCTATCTCGATTATGGCTTTTCTATCACGACTACCACGGAAACCCCCACAATCATATACGGGGACTCCATCGAAAACTAGGTATGCACAGGAAAAGAGACTTCATCCCTTTTGCAATATTTCATGTGTTTCAAGACTTATTATACCATCATCTTCGTGTGCAAGGTTGATATTCACATCGAGCCTGCCTCCTCAGGCCCGCTTGTTCGCATATCGCCGAACGAGGTGTCGGTCGACGACATCGACGCAACCACTGTCATCTACGCCCAGAAAAACCCATGGACCAAGCCGGCGTACCATTACGAAGCGTTCAAGAGTTCTGCGGAATACAGCATCTTCACCGAACTGGATCCCTGGACGCACACTGCCCACTCCCGCCTCCTGTCGCCCGCTTTTTCCCAGACAAGAGTCGCTGCGCCGGACGCCCAGCGGCTTGTATGGGATACATGCGACGCCATGGTGCGAGGCATGCGCAAGCACCTGGCGGCAGAACACAGACGAGACGACGACGGGGGTTCCTTCAAGCCCGCCACTGTGAGTCTGAACAGGGCGTTCCGCAGCTTTGCCCTGGATGTCGTCACGACTTGGACGTTTGGGCACTGCGCCGAGAGCCTATCCAGCTTCCACTCGGAGCTATTCGAGATATTTGATGCGGCGGCCGAGAGCGTTATATACGTAGGTTGGGCCCCCTTTTTCGTCAAGCGGTCGTTGGCTTCCTACTATGCAGTGCCCAACAAGACTTTGGCAGCTGAGCTGATGTCCGCCGGGCCATCGAATATGTAGTTTCAGCACATTCCTTTCCTACGAGCCGTGATTCCCTACATTGCACCGCTGGTGCCATCGCTTGTGCCAAACAAGATTCTCGGACAGGTAACACATACCCATGCTGCTATTTCACTTCCGAGAGTTCTCCATCCGTGACTGACGCCGAGCTTGGCTCCAGTACACCAAGAAAGCCTTGGAGGAAAACAGGGCGGCTTTGAACGGCCTCGGCGAGGTTGTTCCTTGCGTATTCTCGGAGCTCGTCTCCGCCCGGTGGCAAGAGAAACGCAGTTACAGCCCATCGGACGGCCAAATCATCTCAGACGGGATTGTGATTCTGGCGGCTGGTAGGTGCCCGCCACGTCGAAGTTGTCGTGGCAAGACTAAAATATTCTTTCCACGCCGTCGCAGGGGCCGACACAACAGCAGCCGCTTTATCCATCGGCATCCATTGGTTGGCGAGAAACCCAGACCTATGGCAGCAGCTGCGAGATGAACTACGGCCGGTCATGGATGCCGCGGAAACGTCGCCTCGTATCGAAGCGCTTGCCCAACTGCCTCTCCTGAACGCTGTTCTCAAAGAAGGCCTGCGAGTATCATGCCCTATTCGCGGCCATATGCCCCGAGTTGTCCCCTCAAGTGGTTGGAACTACAAAGGAACACATCTTCCGGCCGGGGTATTAGCCTTCTCCCACCCTCAAACCCAGTTTCATTGATACGCGGAAGTCTTGTATAAAGTTGAGACGCTAACGTAGGAGTATTCTTCAGACGGTCGTTGCCACTTCGGCGTTTTACGGATGTTACAACGAGACGGTCTTCCCCGAGCCCGAGTGTTATGACCCCACGCGATGGTTACCGCCGAAGCACACGGCGAAGATGGACGCTCATCTTCAACCCTTTTCGAGAGGAACCCGGCAGTGCATTGGACAAAAGTGAGTATTTTCTTTCGCGTACACAAGTGATGAAATGGTATGCCTAAGGGCCGAGCTGTGCATACTAAAAGGACATAGCCTGACTTTGGCTATGCAGCGAGTAGCCATTGCGAGTGTTGTGCACCACTTCTTGCCGGTTGCCGTCGACGATACGAAGATTGAAACAAGAGAGTTTGTGACGCTGCTGGTGGATTCTCCGCTTGATGTGGCTCTCACTGCTGTGAATCGTCCGGACCAACAGTGATCGATTGGTGTGGGAAAGAGGATGGCGTTGTCGAGTTGATTTAATACGATACTATCCAGAACAAAACAAAATGCTAATTCCCACTGGATTAATGAGTAAATAGCTCGTTTATGTAGGCAGTGTGCATAATCCCGGTCCAGGGTTTGGCGGCCAAGTAACACATCTGCTTTAATATGGTCCTTGGCTACAGATCGCCCCAAATCCATCACGTCAAGGCAATTGGCCAGCCGGATCCGTTGTCTGACAGAACTTCTCCTCTGTTGAGGAGGAAAGATCAAAAGTATTCCCTTGAAAGTGACTAAAAATGGCTTGGACCCTGGCGTTATGTTGCTGCTGCAAGTAGCATGAATTTAACGGAAGACACCAGCCGTCACTTGCGGGCCAACCTCATGGCATGTAACACTACGTATACAGGTATACTATTATTTAATATGTTTATCTGATTAAACGGAGTTTCTGGATTCATAGGTATATCAAAGATGGCAACTCATCACAATAAAGGAGGGGGGGGATTGCTACGGTGTATTGCGTAATCGCCGTCATCTTACATGTATTCACCAACAAACAGAGCAAGGTCCCTTTTCATGTGTTCAACACCCTCGAACTTGAATAAAACTGTTCTCACTGGCCTCTGGGCCTCGGTAGAATCGTCAAAATCCAGACAAAGCGCACATGCAAACTGCATTTAACATTTAACCTTTCAGTCGTCGATAAAGGCCACATTCGGACAATTACCAAACTCTAAACATGGAAAAACGTTCCGATTTTTCATGTTTGAATCTTCGAAAAAGATGCTTACAACATTTTTTTCTTTTAATTTTTCTTGCCAGCTCTCAATCCAAGTCATTCCTCTTGCCGTTTTGTCGCTGTGTGTCCCTAACACCCAAATCCTCTCCGCTTACCGAAGACTATTATTCACAACAGCGAAACCTGGCTGTGTTCGGCGGTTTGTTCTACAATTAGACTCAGGAGAAGTCCGGAAGATAATTCTGCTTGCTTTAAAAACTCCCCGCGCGGTTGCGCCCTGAAAAAAAAAAAACCATGTTACCCAGGCGTATTCTCTGTCTCTACGGCGACGGGACGAACGCAATGGTCTTCGCGGCCCAGACGCGGCATCTGAGACGCGCCTTGGAGCCCTATGGCATAGAGCTCGTCTACGCCACTGGGCCGTTCGAATGCGAGCCGGGGTACGGCGTGCCGCCCTTCTTTGACGACTGCGGGCCTTTCTATTGCTGGTGCCCCAACGACCCGCGGGACGGCTACGGCCAAGAGACGACAGCTGAGGACGATGCCGCCGAATCGACGGCCATGGCCACGGGCATCGTCGACATGTTCCAGGACCTGCGCTACGAATTCGGTCACCACCGACGGTGAGGACGGCTGAGACGGCTTCGTCGGCATCCTGGGCTTCTCTTCTGCCGCGGCCATTGTGGCGGGCATTCTCGCCGTGCAAGACAACGGCGACGATGAGCTCTGCCCCGCGTGGTACTGCTTTCGGTTCGGGATTCTTGTCAACGGAACCGGCCCGCCTGCAAGGCTTCTGATAATCGGCGGCGGCGGCGGCAGCAAGCCGCGGCCGATCGAGGTTCCGACCTTGTCTGTTGTGGGCAAACAGGATCAGTGGCGTGGCCAAAGCAAGCTCCTTAACACCTACTTTGATAAGGATTTGGTGACGTGTTTGGAGTTCGATAATGGGCATAAGATTCCGTCTGAGGATGGGCAAGTTAAGGAAATGGCGTCTGCTATTCTCGACATGGTACGTAAGACTGAGGAGTGTATCCAAGTATGATGACTATGTAATGCCGAATCGTCTTTTCCCTTATGTCGACTTGGAGTCTGTATTAAGCATAGTGAGGGAGAGAAAGGATCCGAGTAAACAATACCACTTATGCTGCCACGTTTCTACTGTAACTCTGCGTAATCGACTACGATAATACAAGGCGCCGATTCTCAGTGGGCAGCATATCTAACTCCATGCACCCCCCCTAAAAGTAATAACCGGTACTGTTGATATCCTATTTATCTACCAACCTACCTACCTTCCTAATCATCATACTACCCACCAAGTCTGCAATTCTGTGCACCCCCGCCGCAATGTCCTTTGGTCGACTCGACCCCGGCTTTAGCTTCACCTGGTAGTGGAGAAGGAACCTTGCAAGCACGACCTTTATGGTCCATAAGGCGATGTAGCGTCCTGGGCAAGAAGCCTTACCGCGTCCAAAGTAGAGGCCCGGTCCGGAAATCGACTCAAAGGCCGCGGAGGGTGGGGTGGAATCTCCGCCGGCGAGGAACCGGAATGGCTTGAAATCGGCCGCGTCCTCCCCGTAAACGGCAGGGTCGTGGTTTATCGCCTACGACGGCATAGCTACCGTGACGCCGCGTGGGATGACGAGGCCGTCGGAAAGCCGGACGTCGCAGAGGGCTTTCCGGGCCATGACAACTGGATGCGAAACGGGGCGAGCTCAGCCTGTGGGTTCGAAAAAGGGAGAAGCGAACCCATGAAGGATGGGGGGGATGTTCCGAGGTGGGTTGACTTATTTAAGGTGCCCGGTCTGATACGGATTACTTCTTTTATGAAGCTTTCTACTTTGGGCATTCGCGACAAGGCTTCCAAGGAGCTGTTTCCGTCTCCCTGGCTGAGAACGCTGCGGACTTCGTCGCGCAACTGGTGCTGGCATTGAGGCAGTGATGCCAAGTCGTAAACGCATTGTAATAGCTAGGTATTGTTAGTTGGATAGAGACACAAAAAAGGGCCAGGTTTAAATCCCGCGCTCGACTCACGGCATTCACAATCTGATCTGTTGAGTTGGCCTTTTGTTAGCAAGTCCGCTGTCGGGGCATTGTGATGGTGTGTGTCTGTGTGTATGCGGTTCTCGGATGGAAATGGTATCACTTACTGTCCCCAGCAAACACGTTGTCGAAGATCTGGCCGACCTCGAAGTCGACATCAGTAGCCCGCCATCCTTTAGAGTGTTGCAATTGGTACGCAATCATGTTGTGCGTTTTCCCTTCAGAGTCTTTGTGCTGAAGCAGATGTTCCTTTACGAGCGGTGCCATCTTTTTTGCGAGCTTCCTCCGCGCTGCCATCAAGCTGCGGTAGCTCGGTAGGAAATGCTTGATGACAGGCTGCAACCAGCCGTGCAGTTCGCGGAGGTCTCGAGCCGCCAACATCAGCTTCATGCCAACTCCGCTTGCGGCGTGGACCTATTCCGCGTCACAGCATAGCGGCGCACCAACCAGGACCCGTCCAAAGGCTTGGTTGACTAACGGCCGAAGACATGGGTTCATCGAGACCCCGACCCAGCCGTCGTTGGACGCGTCGCGGCCGGCGCGGTCTTTTTCATTCAGCTGGAAGTACCGGTGTTCCCATTCTGTGAAGGCCCGTTCGATTTCTTTGTCGATGAGCGAGACGACGTTCGCGCCGTCTCCTTTGAGACTCCCCATGAGCGTTCGACGCCCGGTCTCGTCGTCCAGGTGGTATCTCCAGGTGGTGTACTTGGACATCCAGAAATCATGTATAGCCGACCCGAAGCTGAGTTGCTGGTCGCTGTACGTACCCAACTCGGAGGCGTATTGCGGAGGCAGCAATATGAGATCCGACTTTGGCCCTGGGATCTTGTATGGCTTGTTCGGATGTTCAAAGTAGCCTTGGATCAAGAGTGCCCCAAAGTCAAAAGGCGCGTCGGGGCGGGGGGAGACCGTTGGGATGCTCATGGTAGGGCGTTTGACAAAAGGCCAACATCCGGTCATGTAACTTATGGAGAGGAATAGAAGCATGAATATAGCGCCCACTGAAGAGGCGCCAAGCAATTTGAACGCCATAATGGTCATGTCTGATACTGATTCAAGTAAGTGGGATTTCCGTCTCTGCAAAATGGGGTTTTCTGCGAACGCTTGTTGTACTAGACGGCAGTGCAGAAGTACTACTTGTAAAAGAGAAATAGATTTTACTATATATAGCTAGACTGTTCGACCGGCGAATATTAGACCTTGTCGTTACGTGCGAGAAAAGTCGGGTAATTTAAAAGTGCGCCTAGCACCTTGATGTACTACTAAGGTTTACAGATTATATTTTACCTCAGCCGCCTCCTTCATGTTTACAGCACTACAGGCATTATAACTGTTAGTATTACAGGATCCAATATTGGATATTGGGTTTGAACCATAGTATCATACGGGATAAGTTGGGTTAGGATTTAGAATTTCAGACCCTTTTTTTTTTTTTTAAATCTAGCTAGTTACATTTTCCATAGACAGGTAATTAGTATTAAGTAAGTTATTTAACCTTTGAGAAGCCTAACGATTCTGTGCTAATTTTGGCCTACTGATCCTTTCTGCCTACTAATTTCAAAGATTTGCTACTGATTCTTTCCGTCTCCCGGTAAGCCCAAAGATTGGCCTACTGATTCTTTCCGCCTCCCGGTAAGCCCAAAGATTTGCTACTGATTCTTTGCGCCTCCCGGTAAGCCCAAAGATTTAGTGCTAAAGATCTGCTCTGGCGCATCTTTCTGTCCGTTCGGCTTAATCTTATTTGTGACAGTGCCGGCGGTGACAAGACCCATGAGCGTCCTGATGCCGATACAAATAGGAGATGCAAAATCCATCACCTTGTGAAAGAACTTGCGATATAGTATGGAGTTCAGCCGGTTCTGTACAAGATAATCTACGGGGTCCATCTGCTGCCGGGTCGCCTGGATATGATGTGCCGTCAGTTGAACATGGTGATCATCGAACTATCCACAAGGAACGCGTTGAGGTCATCGCACATCTCTATCGGGTTTTTGCCGATGTGGACATTGAGATGATTGGCCACATTGGAAAATTTGGAGTTTGATTGCGTGGTCTAAAATGCCATGCTGTCCCAAACGTGCCACTTTGTAGTGACAAACCCCATAGTCCCCTGTATAACGCCCGATACGGGGTTGCTTATTTGCTTGACAACCTTGGCCGCGATCACTGACTGACCCAAAATAACATACGTGTTGTCCAAGTAGCAGGTTAGGTTAGGTCCGGAGAATTCTAGCTGTATATCTCTGACCTGAGACCCATACTTCTTCAGAAATTCCGATGATGAAGCCGCGTCATCCAACATCTTTGTCAAGTGGTGGGTCATTGCACGTGCGCCTTGAGGCCATCTTGCGACCTGAGACGTGACGTACTCAGCTTTCTTCATTGCAGCCTGTGTATTTGCAAGATAACGTGGGCCACCAAATATGGCGAAGTTACCAGACTCGAGATAACTCCGATGCATAAGGTTCCTAGCGGGATGAACCTTGCCAATAAACCCGTTTGTCAATCGACGGGTTTCTCTCAGCATCTTGAGTAGCTCCACGTGGACAAATGTAGAATTGTCAAGTCGCTGATTGAAACTTTGCCCAAGATTTCTCCTATTGGGACCCTCCCAGTTCCAGAATTTTTCAGCTGCAGCGGTCTCGCGTAGTCGCCTCCTTGATTGATGGCTGGAGCAGCTGCTTTCCGGAATCGCTCTGCAAGACCTTGCCCGCCAAACCGAACAGAACAGAAGTTGTAGTCTGTGGCAACGCACCAAGGTCCACGCGACAGTGCCTCTCACGGCTAGTCATCAAAGACTGGTAAGGCGGCATCATAGGCTTCTCTACGCTACCGCTGGCTTTGAGTTTCATCTGAACCTGGATCCTGAAGATCACTCAGGTTGACATCGGTTGGAACCACGGATATGTTCCACTTAGTGATGGGGCACCGTAGCGGGACTTTAAGTGTCTTATCATTATGCAGTGGGAGACATATTGTTTGCATTTTACATTAATTCCTCGGGTCACTGCTGGAGGGGTTGTAGTTAAAGATGCGTCTGTATAAAAGACATTCGAAGGTGCTCTCTGCCTTCGTGATATCCCAGACACTGAATTTGGACCCAAATGTGACCATGATGCTAATCGATGGCGATTAAGTTTTGCTCTTGGCACCTTATCGAAGCTTTCTAGGCGTGTGTTCCAAGATTATCCTGAAAGACCGTAGTCGCCGCGGTTGGCCTTCGTGATGGTGGAGCTCACGTTATTGCTCGTCTTCAACCCATTGACCGTGAAAGAGTTGGCGGCAAACTTGATCTCCGTGGGAATGTCGTCGTGAGAATTCCTGTCCTTCATGGCAGAGTAATTCTTTACATCGGCTGCCAACTGAGTGTCGTGTGTTGTCTGCAAAGTTTTACCTGTAATGTTCTCAGAGGAGCCCAGGGTTACATGCGAATCCATAAGGTTCCATTGGGACAAAAATATACAATTGCAGACTCTGACGGCGTTATAAACGTCTCCTAGAACTGTTTTGTTGGTTATATTGGATTGCTTCGGGTAGAAATCATACGTCTGATCGATTAGGGCAACGTTGAGGAGGCTGCTGGCGTTGCTGTGCAAAATCGCTAAGGTATTAGTCGCCTGCATGACTTTTTCGTCCAGAATAGCCAATTCTAGATCATCCCGGTTGTATGCAATGACGTCCTCGTGGAGCTTCTATTCTGAATCGAGCATACTATGGCTTTCTACAGCGCTGAATTACTTGTTAACCATCTTTTCGAAGCTAGCTTTCTAAACAATGATAGAGTTCTTGAACTTTGCGTCCGGCTAAGTAATGGTGCTACCCTTTGAGCTGATCTGATATTTAAGAGCGGTAGAGTCGAGTTCCTGCTCCAAAACATAGATGTTCTCCGAGATGGCATCCTGTCTGACATCTTATCCCACAGTCGAAACCTGTGGTGTGACATTGCCTACTGCACTTTCTACTTGCAGTAGAGCACTAACGACAAATACAGGTGCGATCTCGGGTTGAACTATGACAAGAACCATACCGAGTACACTCAGAACAGATTTGACGTCTTGGCAGGTGATGCCGCCAGGCGGTGCTGCTTTCCACACGAGGCTGAGATTCTGAGCGGGAGTGTTCTTTCACGTGATGGACAACTTTTGGGCGGTCAATATTTGGGTGTATAATGTCTACGTCTTATCGTGGAGCTCTCCCTTGAGTCTACTGGAGTTGTCAACGGCTTATCTGAGTTGGTCTGCCGCGTCAACTACGGGCTGAAGAGTGGCGTCCTCGGCTTGTAGTTTCCCCAAGATATCCTCCTTATAGCTATCGAGCTTCTTCAGTATCTATATGCAGATCCATTGTCTTGAGATTAACGTTGGTCATCAGCATATGATTGACTGGTTGTGAGTCACGGCCGTCGCCCAAGGCACCATGATTATCATGCTGGATTCACCTAAAGATTCATAACCGAAATCCCTTACAGCTGCTTGACAATTCAAAGCAGGTCGTTATCAGATGAAAGGGTAGGACGATAAGAGATAAATACGAAAGATAGCAAGAAAAGCGTGACAGAACGATCTAAGAGCAGTATCGTGACTACTACTTCTATGATCGGCCTACATGTAATATTCTGGTGTCAAGCAGCGTGGCGATGTGCACCTTACCCTCGTCTCCCTTGCACGTCCGAGAATGTTGGCGTCCGCACTAGCGGCGAGCAACGCTGTTGCCCTATGGAGCGTCCTCGCCGCAGCTGCAGCCTGGATATGGTCGACGACGGAGAGGTTGAGGGCCGTTAACTAAGTAAGGGAAAATTAGAGGGTGCCATAAGACAGCGCCTGGGGCTGGCAGAGCTAGGCCGAGAAGCCGCGGCTGGCTGTTGGTGTTGAATTGTTGTTGCTAGGGGGCATGGCTCTACTTCGTGGCCTTGTCTTCCTTAAGCCTTCTTGACTAGTTTCAACATTTGTGCTCGTCAGATACGAATTAGCTCATTAAGCAGCCACATCAGGAAATTATGTCTTGGTACCGCATCTCAGCTGAAACGAGACATAGTTCCTGGTGTACTAACCAGACACGTTTTCGAGCTGCGGCTGAACGATGTGAGGACGTTAATGCAAGGGCCACTGGAACATCCCGCCACATGCAAGGTTCCGATTACCGCAAAGAGACTTAGACGTGTCAGTGGGATAGTGAATAGATGCTGTACTTCAATAGTTCCAGCCACAAATCAATAATGTAAAACGAGGGCAAGGGCAGGAATGACCCTGTGAAGATATCAGGTGAGACTAACGCTACATAACACAGAGTATCCTTAGTTTAAAAAGTGAATAAGCGCCCCTATCCCATCGGGTGCGGATGGACAGCACTTTCGCCAAGGGCGGGGTAGAGCCAATAAGAGCTTGCAAATCTATAAATTTAACCAATAAAGCTACAGTACCTCTGTTTCCTACAGATTTTGGGTATGCCA
>MU844666.1:0-12970 GCA_030867245.1 Colletotrichum eremochloae | reverse complement strand
GAAGGGCTGAAATTGACCGGGCAAGCCTCGTTCAACCAGCGGAGGCTCATGTGGACGTACTGTGGCATTGTCACATCTTTCCGGCGTACAGTCAGCAGTACAGGCTTCACTCAGGTCTTCGGGAAGTATTGCGACGTTTATACAAGAGTGCACACTCTCGTCAGAGTCACTTAACGCCATCGCGAAGCCGTTGATGTTTGAACATCTCGTAGATTCGTAATGATGGTGCTGGCAGCAGGGGAAGAAAAAAAGGAAGGGGCAGGGTGACGTATTGACGATGTACTCTCAGCATGAGGGGGCATTGTGGATATTATTATGGGGGTGTATGTACTGCAGTCCACTCGCATTCGATGGGATAGATATCTGTCGATATATTGTCTTAATATTTGATTGTTTTGGTGAGAAAATAACAAAAAGTAGGACAAAGTGGGGACGGGGTGCGACCCCCCTTTTTGCGCTGCGACCCCCCTTTTTTCGCCCCTTGCGTGAGCAAGGGGTTTTTAGCGCAGCAAACTGCTGACTAAAACCCCTGGGTAAGTGGCCCATCTCTATTACATCCACTTCGCAGCGCTCTGCTTACATAATAATCCACTACATTCGGACCAGAAAGTGGATGTAATGGAATGGATTTAGGCTGGATTTAGGTCGATCACCTCCACAGCCAATCTTGTAGTTAACGTTATACGAGAAACTGCCCCTATTGAGGGCGTTTTCAACAGATTTCCTGCCGTTCTTCTTGCATAAGAATCTTTTTTTCTTACGATGTCAGTCAACCAGCAAGGCTAACAACAGCACCTTGAAGACCGACTTTTTTGCCATTTCAGAGGCTGGACTTGGTCAGAACGCGCTCGCGATACTAGTTCTTGGCTGTGGGACTTCGGCTATGATATTCAACGTTATGGCTTACGCAAATGGGCTTGCAAGGACTGTATCCTTAGAAATCGTCCTATTATCGCAAGTTTTACCTTGTTGGGTCTCTAGAACGCGGCAAATTATCTATGGCGTGAACACAAAACACCGGCACTAGAGGGAGAGAAAAAGAGCGCAGCACAGCTGAAATCCTAAGGCGCACTGAAATTGAACCAGCTGACTATTGCCTCCGTTTTGCAACTGGACGTTAACAAGCCTACGGAACAGAATATCGCAAATAGCTTCATCTCACGCTTTGATAAGCAGCACTTTCAGCGTATGCTAGTCGAATTAATCGTCAGTAGCAACCAGGCTTTTTCCTTTGCTGAGAACCCTATCCTCTGAGAAATCTCTGACTATTTGAATCCCTCCGTTTCGATCCAATGCGCCAACTTGAGTGCCAGGGCCGTCCGTTATAAGATCATTCAAGAGTATAATCGCCACAAGCAGAAGGTTGTCGAGGTGCTGAGGAACTCCCCTGGAGCGCTTTATATCTTATTTGATGGCTGGACGTCTTGAAATAAGCTTGCCCTCTATGGCGTTGCTTGTTTTTTTAGAGATGAGAACGATTGGCCCTGTAAAATCATGATTGGGGTTCTAGAGGCTTATCGTCACTTCGGCTTAACGATTGGTGGGGAGGTTCTTGACGTCCTACACACTCTTAGCGTGAGTCTAGGGAAAATTGGCTACTTTATACTTGACAATGCTGAAAACAATGATACTGTAATGGAGGTTATTGGTGCTGAACTTGGGTTTGATGGCTGACTACGCCGAGGACGCTGTATTGGCCACATAATTAACCTGTCAGCCAAGGCGCTCTTGTTCGGCAAAAACGCCGGCGCGTTCGAGCAGTAATTGTTGGGCGCAGAAGCTTTATCTGATACTGAATACGCCTAATGGCGCAAGAAAGGACCAGTTGGCAAGTTACACAACATCGTAGTTGATGTGCGTATTAGCCATCAGCTAATTTACTTGTTTAAGGAGGTCTAGAGGGTAAGCAGTTTTGCTATATCCTATTTGTCTCCTGCTAGTTGGTATAATAATTGAATAGGACGAAATTAATTGTGCTACCACCCTTAAACTGCGATCGAAGAAACCACTCAAGCTAATTATCGATAACGACACGCGTTGGCTGTCACAACTCTACATGATCCGCAGGGCTCTACGGTTGAAAACCTCTATCGAACTCCTACTAATCAAGTATAAGGCGCAATGGGAGGATGAAAATCGGTCCAAAAAGACTGGCCAAGTGACACAAGCCAAGTTGGCAAAAAAACCACGTATCCTCTGAGACGAGAATCAGCTGACGGACAAAGACTGGGAGGTCCTTTATCATTTAGAGGCTATTCTGACTGTTTTTGAGACTGTGGTAAAGACGCTTGAGGGTGATGGACACATCTGCAGGCGGAAGCAAGGCTGGACTGGCTCCTATGGCAATACCTGGGACGTGGTGCTTGGCTATGAGTTGCTGCTCGACACACTGGAAGAATATAAGCAGCTCGCTGCTGACTTTCCTGATCCAGAGCATTTCCGCATTGGAATCAACCTTGCTTGGGATAAGCTGGATGAATATTATCGGCGGCTGGACGAGACGCCCATCTACTATACGGCTATGGCGCTCCATCCAGCTTATCGTTGGGACTGGTTTGATGAAACGTGGGCTCATAAACCTAGTTGGGTTGAAAAGGCAAAAGAGATGGTTGCCGACCTCTGGCTGTCTGATTACGCTTGTCTTGAGGTTAGAACTAGCAGCAGCAGAGGCGACGACGAGCTACCGGCAAAAAGACCTCAGTTTTTTAACCCCTTTGAGAAGAACAGTCGTCTGCCGAACTTAATACTAGCTTACGTAGTAACTATTGTTGGTGATGAGTACTAAGCGTGGCAGACGGATCGTGACGCCAGCGACGGTAACGTTTGTGATCCTATTGGTTACTAGACCACTAAGTAAAGCAGATATCCTTGGTTGTCTAGGATGGCCTTGGACTTCCTGACGATCTAGCTGATGTCAGCCGAGTGTGAGAGGTTATTTTTAGCTGCTGGTAAGATGGTCTTGGGGTTGCGTACGGACCTAGATGCTGAGATCATCGCCATTTGTCAGGTTTTACGCTCTTGGTACCGTGCTGGCCTTATCAAGGACCTGGATCCATTGCTTACGTCACACCTTGAGAATAAGCTGGACGATGGTTGTAGGACTCTAAGCGACGACGAGCTGGCGCTTGCTGAGTCAAAATGGCTATTGGAGGGCGAGGATAGCGCCAGCGAGGTTGATGATTCATCACAGCAGCAACAGGCTGAAGAGCTAGTGTCAACCTCTGAAAGTGAGGCTGAATAGGCACCGACGAGGTTATGAATAGCCTTAGCACCCCATATATAAATCCACTTATAAATCCACGTGTGTATATCCATTCCACTATGATTGAACATGTGTTACATCCACTATGAAGTTGCCTAGAAAATCGTACATCCATTCTGCTTGGTCCAAAGTGGAGTGGATGTAATGGTTCCGAGCCTTGGACCTCTTCGCACTTGCAAGCAAGTTATCCTGGAGGACGTCTGCCGAGAAGGGATCACCTGCAGTGATGGTATGGTCGGAGGATTGGGAAGCTAGGTTGTTAGACTATGTAGGCAGAGGACAGGATATCCAGGGACGTACTTGACTTAGAGGGTGTGCCAGGTTCCTCTGCATCTGCAGTCATCTGGGCAAAAGGGTCAAAGACGATCTTTCCTTTCGTTCGGCCCGTCCCAGCCGCCTTAGTAGGCGTAGCGAATGGATCATTAGTCAGTTTAGTGTGCCGTGCATCGCCAGCAGCCCAGTCAATCTTGACAATCTCAATCAAGGGAACAAACTCTAGCGGGTTGTAAGGATAGTCAGATGAGAGGACGTTCTTCTTGTTACAGAACCCATGGAAGTAACCAGTCACGTAGGCTTTCCTGCCGTGCTTGCGGAAAGGGGTTGTCTCGGCGCGGTAGTCCTCACACTTCTTCCTGAGATGCGCCTTGCATTTAGGAAGCATAGCGTAGACGTAGTTGGCATACCACCCGGTCTTTGGGGTTGAAGCCATGTCTGTGACAGTAAACTTTGACCACAGTTTGAAGATGGCAGACGAGTTTCTTGTTACGTCGTCTAGCCCAATAGAGGCATTGTCGGCAAGGGGGAACTTCTGTGTGTCTACAAATCCGTTGGACGTGACGAATGGTGGGGTAATTGGGAACCGGGAAGGCAAGTCGACCGATAGCTGTTCTGCAATGCTTCGTAGTAAGTTAGCATAAAGAAGACTACACTAACAGAATGACATATACTTACGGAGAGAGGCCCTCATCGTGTACCCAGGCAAGCCGCCTGTAGTCAACCTCTTCGCCACCAGACATGCCACACGGGACGTAGCTGAGATGCGGCTCGCAGATGACCATGAACCATTTGTCCTCCCAAGCGTCAATATCCAATAAACCCCCTAAGTGAAATCGAGAGAGGTCTAAGGACAAGGCGCTATTAGGCAGGCTGTCCAGCATGCCTTCAAAGTGGTCGGTAAGCCAGTCCGGCGGGTGAATGGGGATATGAATTTGGGCGGCCCAGTTTTGATATCGGAACAGTTGAAGATCTCGACCAACAGACTCCACAGCAACTACCTTACCAATAGCGATCATAGAGAGTGACAGCGCCCATGGTGAAGGCAGACCGTCTTCTGGCTTTGGCCAGTACGCTGATAGGTCTGTGGTTTGAGACATGATGAACGGTTGGGTGAAGCAATGAGAAGAGTATAGGAGATAGTGATAATAATTCTGGGATACGGTTTGAAAGAGAGAGAAGAGAAGGAAATTCATTCAGGAAACGCGTCTGGGGGGTGTCCTAGATTTAGGAAAATCCCAGCAGGAAGACAGGCCTCTATTCTCGGCCAAGTTCTTATCGTATGCATGCTCCGTATGCAAAGACAGCTAACCCCCATGAATAGCAATTGGGATATAGTGGAGAACTTATGACCATTCGGCCTACTATTGGTCTATGTTACCATGTAGATAAGATATATTCCTTTTTCCTGTAGTACCCCTAACGTATTACAGTCTAGAGTAGCAAACAACACTCAGTTAATGGCAACCAGGCTTCCAGGTACTGTAATGGCCTTACTGTCACTGTAGACAGAATCAGAAGAAGAAAACTCAGTCAAGGCCCTGGTGGACTGATGGCCTGTTAGAGGCCTTTGAAAAAAAAAAGGAGGGGATGCCTTTCCCCTATTATACAATAGTCTAAATATTCTTCTTCTATGACTCTCATGATGTTTAATAGCAATACTGTTATGTGCAATGGACAAAATCCAGATTCCATCAACGCCAACCAGACAGATCGTACTGCCTGATCAACAAAATGACAACCAAGTCAGACCACCACCCACGAATGGCTATCTAACCCCTCGAAGGGGACGGAAAGGGCCTGGAAGACAGTCAAACACCAAACTCAACGGCGTACCACCTATACAACTTCCCCTTACACCCAGACCTACACCACTCTCGACCAGACAGGTTCCCTCTCTACAGCCATCTGAGGGATATCAAACCACGTCAGCAATCTTCGTCCCCATATCTCTTGATAGCCCTACGAAACAAATCAACAGAAGGGGCAGCTCAGAGCCTCAGAGAATCAGAAATCAACAGGTAGGTAATCTAATGATCTGCTCGGAGCTCTATCGTTGTTAATAATATCTCTCTGGCTTAGCATAACGTCCAAATACCCCTCCGACCGCGATCAGTTGTTGCCCAGCAGGTACAAGCCAAGCAGCTACAATCACAACAGCCAGAAGCACGAACCCATACAGAGGACCAAGCTAGAAGGGATCAAGTCAAGCAGATCATCAAAGAGGCCGATGATCGTTTCGCCCAAAGGGACCAGGACTCTAAGGATCGGTTATGGTGTAAGCCAGTAAGCCGAGACACTGTCGTAGAGAAGACACAGGCCTTCCATAACAGTATGCATGACGATCATACTCTTGATACTGGATACTGCCGTGTGTGCTACCTCCAGCGGCCTCCAAGCCAGCTACAAAGCTACAGCTGGGTTGAATTTGAGCCGCTGTATAACTTGATAGCCGACCAGGTGCTGCCGTTCGACAGGGAACACTTCCAATGCTGCCAATGCTTTCCCCGGGAAGCTGCGGGGACGTTTGATGTATGTCTGGCGTGCAAAAAATATCTTAGGGAGGGAAATATCCCCTATCACTGTCGGGTCAACAATCTTTCCCTAGGCTGTACCCATCGGTACCCCAAGGCGCTTTCTGACCTGACGCCTCTAGAAGAGCGTCTTATTGGGATCTATACACCCTGTGGCTGGATTACCAAACTTACTATCGAGGTTGAGAAATGGACCAGCGGGAAGTACCGCAAGCACAAGAGGGGCCACATCACCATATTCCCTAATGACGTCCAAGGCACAGCCTCTAACGTCCTGCCTCACCCATTACTTGACGAGCTTGACAGGCTACATGTATGCTTTGTAGGGCCCCGAAAACCAGTCCCGTCAGACCTCAGCTTTATGCTCTCTGTCCGGCCAGCTAGGCTTAGGCGTGCGCTGGTGTGGCTTTGTGCCAACAATCCGCTCTATAGTGGTATCACTATTGACGAGCACAACCTGCAGACGTGGAGTGAATGGTGCCCCGGCACAGAGGTTCCTCGTGCTGTTGTTGACCAAATGGTGGAGTACGAGCTGAATGCGGAGGACGCTATACGTAGTGGCAACTATGTCCCTCCCGCAGAGCGCGGTCGGCCTGACGAGCCTGTGCGGACTGCTGCTGAAGTGCTCACCAGCCTTGAAGACAGGGAGCATAACGGTGCTGCTGCTGAGGCGGAGAGTAACGCTAGGCTAGGCGGATTACACGCCAGCGGTCGCGACCTAGACGACATGGATCCTCGACATATTGAGGAGGAGCTTGAGGAGTTGAAATCAACAGGGTTGATGGCTGTCGCGGGCGCTGGTGAATACAGCCCACAAGAACGGCTCCGTATGCTTCGGAACGCAACATTCGAAGGCAGATCAGGACAACGAGGCCGGAAGCCGAATAACTACGGCACACAGAGCACCCGGGTTGCATACAACGACGAAACAGAACCGTATATTGTCAACCAAAGAGGCGAAGATCTAGTAGATACCAACGACCCTGACTTTTTCCCGAAGACCTTCCCATGCCTGTTCCCTTGGGGCCGTGGCGGCCCCCGGGGACATGACGCTAGAGATACTGAGACCGCAGACCAGGGGGATGGCCAAAACTGTAACAAGCCTAAGGGGTTTACCCTTCGCGAATGGGCTCGAGTGATGCTACAGAGACATGGCGGGCACCTTATACTGTGTTTGTTTAAGGCCCTTGGGCTATATTTGACTAATGCGACCCTAGGAGCCCACTTTGCTACTCATCCAAGCTTTGCTTTCCTGGTCTTCAACATGCTCGTCCGCTCGCAAAACCGACGCATAAGCTATGGGCGGATGACCAAGGCGTCTTGGCAGAAGGTTGAAGATATCATCACAACACTTACTTCCGAGGAAGTCATGGCTGCAGAGGAAGAGTATCGCAGCACCAGGACAACAACAAACCCAAGAATGTCATTCTTAGCCCAGGAACTAAGCGCATTTGGGCAACATCAGCACATGTCTAACGAGGAGCGGCTCTACTCCAGGAGAAAGATTAAGTCACTGTGTATCAAGCATGGTATGCCTAGTATATGGTATACTATCAACCCAAATGATCTTACGAATGGGGTTAACATGAAGCTAGCTGCGTTCAGAGTGGCCGATGGGGTTATTGCTGAAGAGCTTCTGGATAAGTTCAGAAGGCAAATCGGCCGCATCCAGCATGTTGTCCGTGACGCTGTAAGTTCTGCGAAGTTTTTCCACCGGGAAATAGAGCTCTTTTTCAAACACCTCGTTTGCGTGGGTGAAGACTCTATATTTGGTAAGGTTTCTTGTTATTTTGGCTGTATTGAGACGAACGAGCGTGGCGCTCTTCATATCCATGGACTACTCTGGCTGGATGAGAACATCAGACTTCCTTATCTGTTCCAAGATCTCAGCGAACCAGACCAGGCTGGATACGGAGAGCAAGTATGCGTATACATCGACTCCGTGTATAGCGAGGTAGGTCCTAAGTCCTAGCCATATTATCTATGTCCTTAGGCTGATAAGACCGGCATGATAGTGCTGTGATGTACCTAGGGCCCGACGATACCGCCGGTGGGACAGTGTCTTTACTAATATTAAGCACCTTACTGCGGATTCTTATAAGCTGAGCGAGTCCTTTGACGACGAGGCAAACTGGGTAGCGTACCGGTGCCAGATGCACAGCTGCGGGGCTACATGCACGAAATATAGCTTTAAGGACGAGGCGAAGTCCCGAGGCCAGTGCCACCTTTGTAGGTTTAAAGCGCCTTGGCCATTACGTGAGCGTACCGAGTTTGCAGACGGGCTTCTTCGTATTCGCCGGGACCACGAACGAATCAACCGCTACAGCCCAGCCTTAGCTGTAGCCATGCGGCACAACACTGATACTGTATTCCTTCCCACCAACTCAGCCGGCTTGTCAATGGTATGCTACGCTACCAACTACTCTACAAAGCTAGAGACACCTTTGTTCAAGAGAATGGCACTAGTGAACACAGTACTGGACTGGGCTACTACCCAGAAAGGTGGAGTAGACGTAGAGCCTGAGGACGAGACACAGAAGACAGCACAAAAGAACAACAAAGCCCGGCAGTTCCTAGCCCGCGTAGCCAACCAGGTATTCACAAGTCGCGAGCTGTCAGCGGTGGAAGTTTGCAGTAGTCTCCTTGGGTATCAAAACTCGTATTGCAGCGAGAACCAATGGGTTAACGTACACCTCAACTCAGTTTATTGGGCTGTGTTCCGACGTTGGGATGGTCTACAGCAGGCCGCGGGTCCAGATGTCCAGGCACGCGTTGTGCCAGAGACTGTAGGGTTTGGGAACCGCGGCTTTAAGCTGTCCGCCCTAGATGCGTACGTACACCGTGGCCTACTACTACGGGATCTTTGCTTCTATGAATATCTCAGTATGGTACGGGTGCAGGGCGTTGGGCATAAGGGTAAAGCACGCGACGCAAGCTATATCCCGTTCGAAAGCACGCTACAAGATCACGAGTGGTGGATACAAAAGGTACTCAAGGGGGCAGACCAGGCAGTGCCTGTTTTTAGTGGATACATTGACAACGACGTAGAAGGTAGTCTAGATGGGTTCTACAAAAGGCAAGAAAAAACCCCTCATTACTCTAGTATATAGCATATACTATAAACCGTGACTAACCAATACCTTACAGGTCGGCTATACTACTGTTAGCGCTGTTTGTCTCTTGGGAACAGTTCATCTATACACCAAGCCGGAGTCCACGAGAATTATGGGAGACGTTGAAGCATGGCCTGCCAAAGCGGGTATTGGCTCTGGTGGACAACGTCCAGTTGTTACATAAAAGTGCTGAAGATGCCAAAAAAGACGCCCAGCTGTGGGCGAGTCGGAGTGAAGGGGACGAGGGTATAGAGTTCGACGGGGCCGAAGAGGCACCAGAGCTCGGGGGTTCGTGGACCCCAGGAGAAGACGAGCTGCGGCATACTTTCCATAACGTGGTCGCTAGTCTCCATGATGACGCTGGGGTAACCAGAGGGTCTCCAGGGCTTGGGGCGCTGCTTGGGACGCTGGATAAGACCGACTTCTCAGCAGGTCCTAACTCCAGAGAGACGACCGACCACAAGCCCGTAGCACAGGCGCACAGGACCATTACAAAGCGAACCCTAAAAGCCGTCAAGGCAGCACAGGACCGGTTACATCGGGAAAGGATGCTAGCTATCGAGGGAGACGAGGCCGAGGACGAAACCACGGACACTGGAGCTGAGACTGGGTTTGGCGATGGTGGGGACGAAGAAGAATGGATGCCGGTGACCACACCAAGGTCAGAAGAAGGACCAGCACCAGCTCAGACGTGGGTAGACGTCACACCTGGCGCCACATTTACACACGCAGCAACAGCAGTTAGCACGGCCAGGACGTTAAACCAAATGCAGCACGTAGCGCTTATGATGGCATGCGAGGCACTGGACTCCCACT
This sequence comes from Colletotrichum eremochloae, assembly GCA_030867245.1. Taxonomy (NCBI): domain Eukaryota; kingdom Fungi; phylum Ascomycota; class Sordariomycetes; order Glomerellales; family Glomerellaceae; genus Colletotrichum; species Colletotrichum eremochloae. The sequence goes on along the minus strand of MU844666.1, from coordinate 2,972 downwards.
CGGATGGCGAAGAGCAGCAGCACCTCCAGTATATTGGCGGCGGAGGCGGCACAGGGAAGTCGTGGCTCATAGACTCGATCAAGCAGGTCTTCGCCAGTAAAGCCGCCTCTAGCCAGCTTGTTATCACCGCGATGTCTGGGACGGCTGCAGCAGGTATCGGTGGTACTACGATACACTCGGCCGTCGGGTTGGCGTTCCGGGACGCGGAAGGTACCACAGTTGACCCTATTGCGGCAGGGAACACCGAGAAGGCTAAGGAGCGATGGCGGAGGCGGAGCGCCCTAGTGGTTGACGAGGCAAGCATGCTAGGTCTCCTAACGCTCTATGAGGTCGACCAGAAGCTCCGTATGCTACAGGGGTTTCCAGAAAAGCCGTTCGGGGGGCTGCCAGTCGTAATATTCGCAGGGGACTTCCTCCAGTTCACGCCAGTGTTACAAAAAAGCCTGCTTGCTGATATCGAGCGTACGGCGGGCCCGAACGGCGCGGGACCGCCGGGCGGCAGGGCGGCCGAGAGGCGCTGGAAGGAGGCAGAGGCCAAGAGGCTCTGGGACGGGTTCAGAAGTGTTGTAATCCTCAAGGAGCAGAAGCGCGCCCAGGGTGACGCAAACCTCCTTGGCTTCCTAGAGCGGCTACGGAACGGGAAGCAAACAAGGCAAGACGCCGACCAGCTCGCAGCGAGGTATAAGCCCGATGCCAAACTCGATTTTGCCCAAGGCAGACGGGCCATAATCCCCCTGAACCGCCATAGATGGGACCTGACGATACACGCCGCGATGGCCTACGCGACTGAATCGGGCCAGAGGGTGTCGTTCTACCTGGCAGAGCACAAATGGGAGTCGCGCGTGCCCACAAGCGCAGAGCGGATGGCGGCAATGCTCCTGGGGGACGAAAACGGCGTAGCGGCGGCAGGTGTGTTCCCATACGTCAAGAGGATGCCCTTAGTCGTGAACGAGAACAGGTATATGGGCTGAAAGGTGGTCAACGGAGCCGAGTACACGGCGGTTGGGATCGTACACCCGCCCGGCCTAGAGGAAGTCGTCATAGACGAACAGGTGTCCGTATTCCTAGGGCCACCAAGCGGGGTCCTCCTGCAGAACAAGGAGACCCAGGGCTTAGCGCTACCTCACCTGCCGCCGAACACCGTCCTGCTGCCGGCCGTTAACATCCGGGTCCCTGACAAGCACGGAAAGACGTTATGCCCGGAGCTCCTCAGACCGAAGTTCAAGCTCGGAATCGTACGGAGGGGGCTCCCCTGCACGCCCGGGTTCGCGCTCACGGACTACAAAGCCCAGGGAAGGACGCTAGGTAAGACGCTCCTAGGGTTATACGGAAGGGGCATAGGCAGGTCGGGAAAGGAGGTCGAGAGGTGCGATACCATAAGCCTATACGTACAGCTCTCGAGGGTCCGCCGATTTGAAGACATCGATCTCATACAGGCCCTAAACACCGAGCACTTTATGGAAGCGCGTATGCCCGAGGAGCTTATCAGGGGGATCCAGAGGCTCGAGAGGCTGGCGGAAGCAACCCTAGGGGACTTCCAATCAAAGCACGGTCCTAACCCGGGAATACCGCACAGCAGGCAGGCTGGCGCCGGACAGGAAGAGCGGCGAAACAGGGACCAGGGCTTACTGATAACGCGGTAGCCTGTCATACCTGGTCCTCCTCACGATGGTCACCTCCGCCAGAGGTAACGGGATCGGCAGACGCGTCGCGAGGACCCGTCCCGAAGACGCCGTCATACGCGCGGAGAAGGGACAGCATCAGGGTGATCTCGGACATCTGTTGGCACAGTTCCCGATGCTGTTCCGAAAGATTCGAGATAGACGCCAGGATAAACTCAGAGTTCTTGGCGCACTGGTCATACAGAGCGGTTAACTCCGAGGCAGTCATGCGGACGTAGGTAGAAGAACGGGCAATAATCCAAGGTTTCCCTAGGACGTTAACCTCCGATTGCCACCTATCAAAAGCCGGGAGGCAGTCCGCGAGGGTAGTCTCTGCCGGCTGGGATAGCGGGGATGTATCCGGCGCCGTCCTGCTAGAAAAGGCCCGGTCTACATACGAGAGTCAGCAACAGGATAGGCAGACAAATAGAGACGGGCGAGAGGCCTAGTAAGCCCGCCATACGTACGCATACTACAGAGCGAGCCCTGGTTGGCCCAGACGCAATTCGCGCACGCGCCCTTGGTAGAGTTAACGGCCTCGGCGGTTTGGGCGCCGACGCACTCCGCCCAGGGCCCGTTGCCGCGAGCGCAACGATCGCACGGAGGACGATAGGCGAAGCCGGTAACCTGGACGAGGACAGAGATAGTCCTATGGCTGTAGGTTATGGGAAGAGCCTTCCCCTGTTTCCGCGGCACGAGGTCCCGCATCACGGGGGAACATGACAGGACTGCCACAATCCTGTGTCGGCGGAACGAGGGCGCGACGCCGAGGCGGTCCAAGACCGTACGACCAGCTACAAGTACAATATAAATTAGCAGCCACAAGAGACGGGTGGCGGGACAGAGGACAGGAGGAGGGCCAGGAGGACGGCCTGGCGCCGGACTCACTATCACACAGAGCCGTCGGAGGCCCGGGCGCCGGGGCCTGAGACCCGGCCGGAGGCGGGGACGGCGGGGACGGCATACCGGAGGTTAATTAGGACGAGAAAGAGGGAAAAGGGGAGAAAAGGGGGGCGGGACACGGCTAGGTAGTAGGGTCAGGGGAACGCGCAGCGGGACGGAGAGGGAACATCGTTAGGCCGACCGGGGGGGGGGCCATAAGGGAAACAGAGAATTACATAAGCCGACAGAGGGAAAGGGCCCATAAAAAGACTGGGGAACGGCGGGCAAGCCGCCTGTTGAAAATGCCTCCCGTTAGGAAAGACGCTGTAGCTGTTGGCGTGGCAGGTGCGAGGTTGGTCGCATGTGCGGTTGTGTAACGCCGGCAATATAGGACAGCAAGGCAAACTAACATTAGAGAGTAATCAGTCA
>MU844665.1:0-13162 GCA_030867245.1 Colletotrichum eremochloae | reverse complement strand
CCAGTGGAGGCTCATGTGGACGTACTGTGGCATTGTCACATCTTTCCGGCGTACAGTCAGCAGTACAGGCTTCACTCAGGTCTTCGGGAAGTATTGCGACGTTTATACAAGAGTGCACACTCTCGTCAGAGTCACTTAACGCCATCGCGAAGCCGTTGATGTTTGAACATCTCGTAGATTCGTAATGATGGTGCTGGCAGCAGGGGAAGAAAAAAAGGAAGGGGCAGGGTGACGTATTGACGATGTACTCTCAGCATGAGGGGGCATTGTGGATATTATTATGGGGGTGTATGTACTGCAGTCCACTCGCACTCGATGGGATAGCATGCACGAGTTCAAATAGCAATCCAATCATCACAAACGTTGACAATGTCACAGTGAATATGGTATGGGCTAGATCGGTCACATAACTGCTCACAAGTTGAGAATGAATCATTGTGAGTATAGCCGAGTTTTAAACCAATTGTCCTAGCGATACAGCCAAGGGAGAGCCCTATAACCTTCCTTAAGGTATACGAACCAGGAAGTCTGTTAAGATATTAAACGTAGTTGTCCTATCTGGTCACTAAATATGAAATGACATTGGGTAGAAAATACCCGCGAAATGGTCTATATATGTGGCGAATCACATCTGTAGCGGTTACTGGCCACAAGAAGCTGTTCCTAGATTCACAACACCAGGCTTGTTTTGATAGGATACGGAACCCAATCACTGCTTACCGCGGTTGAAGAGGGTTGCTGTTCGTTTCTTTCAAAGCTGACTTGTCTTTTTTGAGGCAGAACTTGGTGGCTATATGTTTCTTATCAGGCGGATTTGTAGACGGTAATTCTAGTGATTGTAATTCTGGCGATGTCCGACTCTGAGGCTGAATTCGGCGGCGGTTTGCTTTTTCCAAAGTTGGTTTGTCGTTGAGGCTGATATTGGCGGCTGTTTGTTTCTTCAAAAGCCGATTTGTATTTCTGGTCATGTCCGACTCATAGACTGAGTATGGTTGCTGTTTGGCATTTTCAAAGTCACCATACAGCACTTCTGGCCCTACCCAACTCGGGAGGAGAAATACCAAGGTATATGTCTGTGGCAAGGAGTATCTTGATAGATCTCTCCAAAACGCCCGTTGCAACGCGACCGTCCACCTCCATTTTGTTGAAAAGAATTACTGGAAGCAAAAGGTCCTAGTAGGGAGGTTCGGTGCCCCCCATACGGTTAGGAAATAGATACTCCGAATGCACCAGTTGCGAGCACATGACGAACCAGATAGCTCTCTGAGCAAATGACCGAACTTCAAACAGAGCTAGTCAGTTCGTCAGGTGCTTGCAACTGGTGCATTCGGAATATCTATGTCACCATCGTCGTTCTCCTTAGCTTGAGGCGCAGAAGGTGGTTCGGTCATGCCCGTCTCATACCGAGAGGCCACACCAAACTGCCGTGCGTCGCGGTTATAAGTCAACCACTTGCCTGCCGAAGCGATGCGACAACCAAGCCAGAGACATCTGTTATGCCGCTCCTCCATCATCGATGCTACTTCGAAATATTTCTCATCATCGTCGATTTTCGACTGATTGAACCAATCGTCAGGATAATACTTCTCGACCCATAGCAAGCCTCGCTGCGCAAAATCTTCGGGAAGCGGTCGTGGGCTCTCCTTGTCTAGTCGGGGAAAGCTCTCAGACTCAATCTTTTCAACTGACGTGCAAGTATTGACAAGGGTGTTGAGAAGAAGCGAGATAAGTTCCCAAGGTAGTTTGTCCTCCACCTGAGCTATGGCCATGGGAAATTGCGACATGTGAAAAACCCAAGACAGCATGACGTGAAAAAATGGGTTAATATTCGAGTCCCCGAAACGCCGCAGGATAACTTGCATTGTCCGAACGGCAAAGTCCACTGCCTCAAGGAACTTTGGGCTTGCGGGAACGTCACTGTCATCCATCTGCACGTCGGCGTCATCCGGTCTGGAAGACTTGATGGTCCGCATCAAAACGTTCGACTCGCTGCCGTACTCAAGCATGGCGCACCCGAGAGAAATTCCAATGTAGTAGCCGCTGTCCATCCAGCCCCTAGATGACCGCGCAATCTGGTTGTCAAGATTGCTGATAAACGCATCAACAGATGAGCCAAACTGGTCACTATTTCTTCCAGAAAACAAGATGCCGTGAGCACGGACAAAAGCTGCGTCAATCTCTTGCAGTCGCGTTGGTGAGCCATTTAGATGAGGATCGAAGAGAGTCATAATCGACTCCCGAGCAGACAGAAAGGGAACTGGGACACAAAGTGATTTGGTGTAGTAGAAGAGCTGCTGAAGCGCATTTGGCCTGGCCAGGATGGCAAGATGGTGATACAGCCGGCCAGTGGTTGGCGCCTTATCGCTAGCCTTGCTGTACCAGTGTCTGCTCACAGACGTCCAGACTTCACGGTCTTTCAAGTCGTCGTCTTCAATAGCCATTCTGCAGTTGTTTTTTTCTAAATCAGATTCAAGTCCCACGCATAAAATCACACAACAGACGCTAGCTGTTACGTACCGATAACGGCCAAGATCGCCTAGGCATTCAATCCAGGTATCCTCAAAGGTAGGAACAGTCTCATATAACAGAGCCATCATAGAGTACGCCAGGTAAATAAATGTTAGCATATGCTCCAGCGACGCTGGGAGCCGGTGACGGAGAAGCTCGAGGAACGAATGGATTCCATGCCTCCACATCCTGGCTGGCATGGCGTACTTGGAGGCCAGACGACGCAGAGCAGGGCTAGCTGAAGGATGCTGGGAGGCGAGGAAGAAGTCGTGGTGTTCGTGGAGCAATGTTCGGTGCAATGCTATTAAAGCCTGCCATTGCTCGTTGTTCAACTGCGTGCTCGACTCCTTGTTGCTGCTCTGCGCGTTGTCGACTTCGATACATTTACTTTCCACCATAACCAAACCAGCGTAGATGCCTTTCACTTCCGCTACTAGTTGCTCCTGACTGATGGGTCGGGTCTCCGGCTGCTTAATCATAGTCTCGGTATCTATTTCGGGAGACCGTTGCTCGAATGAACGGCCGGGAGTCGAGGCTCTCGGGGAAGCGGCTGTCTCCCTCTCCCGCTGCCTCGGATCCGGCCGTCTAGACGCGGCGGGCGGGTCGCCATCAGGGTCCCATAGTTTACCATTTTTCTGTGTTGGATCTCGACGGAACTCGTTGTCAGGACCGTGGGTATTGGATCGTGGTTCGGTTGGAAGTCTCGCACGGCTTCGTTTCGGGGCGTTGCCCTTGTCGTCGGCAGCCCTCTTGGAACTCGTTTCCGAAGGGGTTCTTTGTGTGGGCCCTCGTTCTTTAGCGGAAGATATCGGCTGGGGTGTTGAGCGAGTTGGTGGTGGTGGTGGTGGTGGTGGTTCTGATTGGGTTGGATTACGGTGGCGACTAGTTGCGCAAAACGCACAAGTAATGGTCAGCCTCGTGATCAGTGCTAGCGCGGTCCCGATGACGGCTTACGATTGAAATATTTCTTCGATCAGATCTTCCAAGGATCGCTTTTCACCGTGATCGGAGTCTTGACCTATAGCCGGGTTGTAGTCGTAATGCTGGCCGCGAAAATGCCGTTCCACGTCACGCCGAGATTCTGCCCGGAAAGATTCTCGGCAGAGGGGACAAACGCAGAGCTTGCGTCGCCGCTCGCGCTCCTGGGTTCGCAATAGGTTGGCGTAGCCTTTGGCGATGTCGACGGCTCCCTGCGGATTGGATGACATACTGATCTCGCAATATGTTTGGCCTCCGTTCCAGGACGCCGGGTGATCAAGAAGGGGTTTTTGGGAGGCCGAACGACGAGCACGAGAGGCGTATTCTTTGAAAGAAGACCAGAAATGGACTGAAGTTGTTCGTGAAGCCCTGCGAAGGAGCTCAAGCAGGTTTTTTATCAGATCAAAACACTCGCAAAGCCAAAAGCCCTATTTGGCGGTCTCACCCATGATAGTACGCGAACCAGAGCGACGACTGGAGGGGGGTGGAATGAGAAGTTGGGGGGGAGAGTGTGCAGATAGATGGCTGCCTTGACGGTTGCCTTTCGGCGGTACTAAAATGGTTCGCCAGTTCGCCAATCCGTTTCTCAGGGTCAGGCTGGGTCCCCTAACGAATAGGTACCTGAGAGTCCCCACGTTCCGATCACCATTTACCACCAAACAGAACTACGCTGCTCAACGTAAGTAAGGTGGTCGGAAACGGCCGATAGATGTGCGGGCGGAGGGCAATTATATATTTTTTCTTGCAGTCGGCCATAATTCTGGATGTCTATTACCCCACGATCCCGATCGGTGCACTCTGAACCTAATCAATCAAACGTGATCCTGTCATCCACTCGCTGCCACTACTCATACTGCTGTGTCAACGTTAGTTAACAATACTGCTGGCTTGAGAGAAAGATGCTGGCCGGACGACTAGGCTCGACCGGTGTCTGCAAAGCTGCAAACGAGGTCGATATGGTGCGCATCATCTTGAGGGATCCGGTCCAACGTGCATCTGTCCATCCGTACCATCAGGCTGTCGCCATGCTTCGGCCTCGTGCGTTCGAGCCTGGTTCATCAGATCCTTGCGTTCCACCGGCTAAAAACAGCTCATTACGAAAGCCTTACCTTTCGCATCTATCTTCCAACCCTGGCCTTCAGAGAGAGCCCACATGATCTCCATCTTAGGTTCCCTTATATTGTGCTGGCCGGCCCAAACACGATAATCTATGCATTGTAGCATGAGCCTGGCCCTCGCATGCCTCTCGTATATATGCACCGTACTTTTCTTGCCTTCTATTTCAACACGATGACAGATTGAGCATCAGCGGGTCAGCCGGCGGCTTACCCTCTTCAGCTTACCGATATCAATCCAGGCTGACCTTGTCGTCTTAGATGAGCATGCCCACTGGCTTCGCGGATCCCAGGCCGTGAGACCGGGCGTCACTCGGCCCGGCTGAGCTCCAGAGTGGCAGATTCCGGACCCTATCCCGAGCGGGACACCCGGCTCGGAGCGCCTTACAAATTCTTCGGCTGAATGGGCCGCAAATGGTTCCAAAGCCGTCTATGCATACGTACCCTTCGTTACCTATTGAACAATCCCCCATCCTTTTTTTCTTCTCTCTTGACAATAGCATGCGTCGCTAACAGCTCAGCGTGGCAAGGTTGCGTACTATAGCGTGGCTAAGCCACACGGAGGTCCCAGCCAACCAATTTGGAGAAACCGAAAATTCCGTATTTCTGTACGCCACAACTCACTCAGCTTTTGTTATATATCCGAGTACCCTAACGGTTGCTATACGTTGATCGGGTTTCGCCGCCGAGATGGCAATATCTTGTCATGACGCATCAATACAAAGGCAAACCATTCACGGCTAGAGCTGACCACCGACTTTGCGGCCTAGGTGGCAACTCAACAGCCAATACCAAGCGAATACGACAGGATCTAGACTCACTCCTTACCGTCGCCGGGGACCATTTAGCGGACCCGTGATAACTGCTTCAATAAGCCAATGAATTTCGAGGGTTCTCAAGTCACCCGTTCACCCTTGCACTCTGGCACGCTGAGTCGCCTTGCAACATCTCGTCCACTGACCGAGATAGGCTCTTAAGGGGCGAGGCAACACGAATGCCATAAGCCGCACCAAAAGGCAACACCGAGTCAGATCCATAACATCAAATCACCGAGTAGCAGCCACGCACCATGGACGGTTGTGAAGCTGTATGATTCATCATTCAGCTTGTGAACGGGGCTCGGTTTCGGTAGGGCGGCTGCCTGGCTTACCCGACTGGACTACCAACTTTTACGGTGGATTTCCGGGCAATCTCCAAAGCCTGGGGTACTTTGTGAGAGACACCATCCTTTTTTGAGGAAAGCACGGACATGGGGCCAGTTACATGTCACTGTCAGACATCGTGAGCTGCGGAGCGGTAGTCCGAGTCTGAGTACCAGTCGTCCGGGGCATGGACAGCCCAGCAGGCAGAAACGGTTCAGCTTGGAGTACCGCCCATCACATGAAAGCTCTAAATTCTTGAAATAACAACAATGCCAAGGTGTGTCTTTATTCTGACTGTGTTTGGCGTCTTCCACCCCATTTGCTACCATATGAGGAAGTTTTTCGGTTGGAACACATTGATCCCTACCTGGAGTTCCAGGCATCTACTCATATTCGCTTGGCTCACGGAACATGCTGCCTCGGCAAGATTGACGACCACGTATCGCCAGGGCCCACCTCTGAGTGACCGATGGCTTAAAGCCTTTCACGTATGGAACTCTTACTGGATATTGCGTTGTTTTCGGGCCATAGGGTGTCCAGACACGCTGCGTGAAAAGAAAAGAAAGAAAAACACGCATGGAGTACCATCGAAATATGTTTGGCGAATGCCGTTGATTGGGAATGCGACGTCAACCATTGCTGTCAACTAATGGCATCCTCATGCCGGGATTTGGCTGTCATCAACCTTTGAAAACACTATCGACTTACACTCAGGCTTTTTCAAGGCAGAAACCTCAATGCTGAGCAAAACATTTTGCGCGCATGACTTGCGGTCCTGTAATTTACTCTGAAGCCACATAGTAAAGAGTCCTTCGAAGACCACACATCGCAGCCAAAGCGCTGTTCCCAAAGGATACGTTGATTGGCCGGCGCGGGGCAACGCGGCTAATTGGCTCGACCATCATATTCGTCGAAACCACAAGCCTCACCTAGTGATATCATACGTTGGCAGAAACGTGGCTGGCTGTAGGTATCCCTTCATAGCGCGGGCCTCAGAACACAACCTGTTTTTTAACTACAAGCCTGCCCAATAAGATTAAGCAACCAAGGTCATGAGGTTCAGAAACAGCTAACGTCGAGAACAACACGTCACAGGAAGGGATTGGTTGGAGATGAGAAGAGCGGCTCTGCGACCCGTCCAGGGTTGTCAAGTCGTTGTCATAAAGCTTTGGGATATAGCAGTGTGCCAGTGATTCAATCCTCTTGGAACAGTTGTAAGACGCGTGCATCAGTCGTTCTGCTCTCCGCAACTGTAGGCGTAAGCAATAGCATCCGATTCTTATTTGATGTTATTGAGAAGCCATCACATTGGCACTATATTGATTGAATGTTTATTTTCTTCTACATCCATGTACTTCACTATCATAATAGAGATCGATTCTGTCCCAAATTTTGCTCAGATAATCATGTTATGAAAATCGCATAAATGTGGGCTAAATGGCTGGGGGTTGAGCTTCAACTAACCGGACAAATTAGCTAGTGACTTGGCATTGATTTGCGTTTGTTGCGATCTGGGCATCGCCGCCATCATATCGCGGACGATAGGGGGTTTATTTCCGCGGCTTTCCCACACACATTGTCATCTTCGTACTCACCCTTGAAAACAAGGGCCCATAATAGCCTCTGTTCCCTCCCTACGCATAATTGAACCAGCGCCCCTATTATTCATCACCCGCTTCAGCTTAGGTTGCGTCTGTGATACCAACACTATCAAAGGGAAACTGGAACCTTGGTACTTGGTAAGCAGGCAACCTGGCAGCCTGCTTCAATAATCCATCGCCTTGAGATTTGACGCCGTGCAGCCTGTTCCTTACCCCTGATAACGTACCAGCAATGAGACAGAGGGCCAGCCATTGGTTTTACACGGTTTCTTTGCATTCCGGTGAGCGGTAATACTTCCACATTCTTGAGCACATTGTATTTCGGTGTGCTCAATCTATAATAAGAACCCTCGCTACCAACACCGACTACATCAGTGCCAATCTTTCGCACTTTTAGAGGCAACCGAGGTGCGCCTCATGTAAGGCATCCCAATCTGATTCAGACCGAATCGACAGAAAGTTTTCTATGTCGACACTCGTATGTTCTATATTCGCATCATCCCATTTCCGTCTGCAATGTCGAACCTACCCTATCCCTAGATTTCTGCATTCCCTTTTGCAGCACGCCCCCAGACCAACGATGTTGGCGTCCGTGTACGTACCGCCGACGGCCTGTCAGCAAGATTTGCGGACCGGCATGGCTTTTATCGACGGAGTCCGCTTTGTAGACTCTCATCTCTATTCTTATTCTGGCGCAAAGTGGCAGCCATGACAAGATTGCTTCTGCATTTCACATCATCAACTGGAATTCGGAAATGTCTTTCGGTTTCTAGTTTGTACCAGACGCATGACCTTGAAGGATACTTCCGTGGATGCGGCGCTCTGGTTGCAGGGCAACCCCCATGGTACCATGGTACCTCATTTCCACTCGGTGAGCCTATTGCGAATGGAACATCTCATGGGCTGGATGCATTTAAGGCAACCGCTTCAAAGACTCACTGTTGTTACTTTTTCTACCGAGGAATTCCTTCTTAGCTACTCATTTTATTCGCCTGCAAGCAGCCTTTAATGTGCCTTGCTGAGCCCTGGAATTGTCTACACCCCTTACACAGTCAAGCGATCGAATTATGCTATTTGGGAGTCGCTCGTGTAGGGGGTGCTGCAAGCTGAGATGCAGTACCACAGGGGTTAATTAGGGGTTGATTGCAACCCAAAAGGTTTACATCATCGACAGTGTATCCCTTGCGGGCGTTTGTTGCTTTTTCCTGCCGCGCGTCAAAAGTTGCTGTCTGATCCATCTGCCTGCGACGAGAGGATTCGATACATGCCGCATTGATATCCCAAGGCAGCCATGTGGCGCCTGTAGTTCAATGGCAAGCCCATGCCCATGTCGGCGACGATACTGATCGCTCGTAATGCGCTCAGATATTCGGAGCCCATGGCGATTCAACAAGCAAAGGCGGGCAGAAAACGACGCATTTGCCTCGTCTGGAGGGATTTTGGAATCTTGCCTGCTTTGGCTTCGGCGTGGCGGCAGTTTACATGAGAACCCGACGTTTGTTTCCGGACGTCCGGGTGTGCAATATGCCGCAGCCGGTGCTGGTTTGCGAGCTGCCACCACCCTGCCTCCATCCATCCCCCGGCCCGGGACATGCAGACGCTTCGTCACATTTACGAGACGCCTGATTGATTTGGGTGACTAATGTTCTGGATTGATTACGGCATATTGCCTAACACGCCCAGGAGGCTAGGCAGCTCGGGTCGCATGAGGATAATAGCCCTCAGTCATCGTCTGCCATTCTTTACAGTGTTTGCAGCAAGACAAGGCGGGCCGTCAGCCTTTTGGTACGACAGCCGTATAGTGTCTTTCGGTGTACGTCGACGTCGTACGAGTTTTGGCCGTAAGGTTTCACCATCCGGGACCGGGCTTTCTTGGGTGGGTCGAGGAGTTTCTCATCCTCGTCGTGCACCTTCATCGGCGGTGGTGTCTGTCAGCATATCCTTAACGTTGTTCAAAGGCTTCGGCAGACAATTGTAGCCCTTTGGCGTGTCCATTGTAAACGGATTGCATGTATCGTGTTGCGGGGTGACGTCGGGGTGAGTTAGCTGCTGAGGCTCGTGGGTGGCAATGGGCTGTGCTGGATGCTGGACTTGAAATGTGACAACATCATATCGATAGGCTCAGCTTTGACAAGTGCGATCCAAAGATCTGGTCTCACAGGCGATACTCATGAGACCAAAGCCTGCCAATTCATATAAAGGATGCATCTAGACCTCTATTTCCCCCTCTCTCACGGTGTTGTCGACAACGAAACGCCAGTGACTACTGACTTCGAACGCCACATGTATTTTGCTGGCCGAGCACACTCGTAGCTGCACGACAGCGTCACTTCTCCAAGTACTGGCTGGTCTGCCTTCGGATTATTACATCGACTTATTGGAACGCCTTCTGCGCTACATGTGCTCGCCTCAATGGTTATCTACTCTTGGGGGAATGAATTGGCTTGCAGCACACGTCACCAGATGCTAATGAAAGAGGATGATTTTCAACCGTGGCAGCAAATCTATCGTGTGATCACTTTGTATCCAATGTTCTTCGAGAAACATGCAATCGTTATGGAGATTTCGCTCGATTGGCCACAGATATAGGGCTGATACTCCTCGCTTAGGCTACATCTGTATGACTGCCCAACATTGAGACAAGTCACAAAATGCAGCTACTGAATCAACGATGCTTCACCTTTCCTGGAGCCTATGTCGATAATCTAACCCTGCCCTCAAGCCGCAGCCTGGTAGGGGATACGTCATTAATAACAAACGAGACGTGGCAGCTGGCCTCAATATTGGCTTGAGTCGTCTATTATTGAAATGCAACGGAAGACCGGGTTCGTCATAAGCCAACTGTTCAAAGACCACCACCCGATGTGCATGCTCAGCTGTAGCTTATTGAAACTGGCGACCTATCATTAGCATCTTTGATGCAAGTGTAAGCAAAGTAAGGTCCAATTAGATGGGTAAGGCTGACTAGTGGTCTTCGGGATACCATGGTGCATGGACGCACGGGAGTATCCTTGAGGGTCTGCAGCTGAATCTGGGACCACAGGATGTCTTCAGATCTCGAGTTTGGCCCTATGATTTCGTTGTCGACCCGACCAAGCTCTCTCAAAATCCCGTTCTGGGAACGGGTTGCGGCGATAGTGTTTTGGGCAACCGGCTCGCTGCCTAACACTGACAAAGTCCATTGGCTGAGTCACAGTGAGGAAGACATAATTTCACAAAGTTTAAAGTGTCAATCACGAGATTTGGTGTCATATCCAGGTTACTGCTTGCCTTCTGAAGCTGAAAGGCTGCTTTACCGCGTGGCTGTTTCGGTGAGATGTTTGTGTAAAGCGATATTAGGCAGCAGCAGAGAGGCGCCCGTGTGCATCCGTCAAGGTACACAGCAGATGAGTCTTTCCTTACACTCAAATCTGGCATGTGCGACTTTAGTTGGCTATGGAAGGGCGTATCTGAAAGCCAAAAAAGACTTTAGTCAATATTCTCACCGCCCTGCTCACCGCTTTTGTACCTTGTAAAGTGGTCGGTGACGGTGATTCAGATGAACCGGTGTTGCGAAAACCCAATCCTCAAACGGGACACGCAGCTAGCGCAACGTTAAACAGAAGGACTCATCGCATTCCTACCTAGCGGGGAAGAATCACAGCATGAACCTACATGTATAGTGCGTATCTCATATGTCGTTTAACATCGGAGCTCAAGGTATCAAACCTGACGCCTGAAAGAACAGACTAATACTTTTCAGACAGAGATGCAACACTGGTTCCGGCACTCTGTTACACCATTCTCAGCTTGTACAACTTTTTATGTACTGATTAAGGGTAGTCCGAGCATGGGTCGCTGTGATTGTGTATTATATAGATTGGGTGCATGTACGACTGTTACCGAGAATTGCATATGATGTGGACAGAACAAGGGTTTGGCACTCGATTGGGTGTTCTCACTGAGCACCCGAAAAAGAGAAAGCCTATCACATGCGCAAGGGCTCAAGTGTAAGGTCGACACTCACAGAGTCCACATCGTAATGTCCGTCAAGATAATGGGCCATTGTTCCTGCCGACCCGTGGCACAAACTTGGAAAACTCGGTGAGAGCCTCGAAGAGCCTTCCATTTCCAATCGAAGGATCAAGAGGCGGTGTAAAACTGCCGACAGGTCAAATGACCAGCATTGCATGCAAGCACACCTCGTGGCGTGGCCGCCGTCTCTAAATCCCACCTCACGTTGAAAACTTTTCTCCCGTCGTGCTTTTCCAGACTCCGGCTCTTTTAGTGTGATTTCTTACGTATACAATAGGTTTGTTTGGGATTGGTATGTACGTTCAATCCTACAAGGCAATGACGATGTCTTCACCGCCATTCACTTATGGCACGGCATAGATCAAGCCATGTCGACCCCGCCGGTTCAGACTACTGCAGGTTAGTGGAATTGGTCTAAGTCCCTCGCCTGTAAGAAGAAGCCTTTAATCCAATCAAGATACAGAAACGCCTCTGTAAACCGTTGTCAACCTCCTGCACATTCAGTCCTTGGCATGGTAGCACACAAACAAGATGCACCAAAGCAGGCCTGGGGCGAGAAGCTGAAAACATCACATCACGTAAGGCGCCTCAATGCTTTCCGGCGCCCAACGGCGCCTCTTTGCGTTGTAGCTTCATGCAACGCCAACATACTCGAAAGGTGCGATTGTAGTCCAATCCACGGACCTCTAACTATGTCATGAAGAGTTGTAGTTTTCTTAGGTTTATTTCCTTTTTTCTTTCTTATTTTGGGGGGGGGGGGGGGGTGTTGAGGAAGCCTGCTCCCGGCCGCAAGAATCGGCCTAGAAACTTTTTACAGATCGTCTTGTTCTTCGCCAAAGTAACCCCATTCAGATGGCTTTGTTGGTTCTGTCATGGAAGCCTGGGGTCGACATGCAGGTTTACACTCGCCTTTTTAGGCTGCAACGAGGCAAACAGTTGCCCCAACAAACATGTAGACATTCTGGGTGGCCCACCGCCTGGTGGCCTTAATATCATAAGCAGTCGTGAAAAGCTCCAATACCAATCCTGGTTGCGAAAACCGGGTTGGGACCATGTATGTGTCATTGACGGGCCGACTAGGCGCCTTGTTCTGAAAGGATGTAGTGCACAAGGAGGAATCCAGAGGTGAGGTGCGCAGTGTGCAACATCAACACCATCTAAAGCAACAAATGATTCCTCACTGATCAGAGCATTCTTCTTAGGGGGCGATCAGAGGGTTGAAAGACTCCTAATATTCTTGTGTTATTTGTAGATTAGAAGAAAGGCTTACTTACGCCTTTAGAGATTGAAAGTACATGTAGAACACTAGGTGGGGTCAAACTGATTGTAGAATTATGTATCCCTCTTTGATCAGAACCGACTCTCTATAGGTATCCTTACTCCTGCCAGACGAGCTCGTGAGACTTTCCCCGGGGGGGAGGGGGGTGGTTGACGCATGGATTCTGAACGCCGGAGAGCCCTGGGCCACTTGACAAGACGGAGCAATCTAGCTAAACTCCTAGGGATAGTTGATGTATATGGAAACAATGGCCATGGCGCACACATTTATATATACTGAAGTCTACTACTCTGGGCGCCCTTTATCCTCTACAGGAACGTACCAGATGTGAACTAGTACAATATCAACAGTAACAACTCTCCATCCTTTGACCCCCTAATCATAAGAATTCCGCTTATCTGATATTGAAAGCACAAAATGAAAACCAAAGTCAACCTCGCAAGCCTCGATCTGACCGCCCCAGACTACTCCCAGCCAATACAACACTAAGTATTCGTTAGTCCCAACTACTAATCCGCCCCCCCC
>MU844664.1:0-13425 GCA_030867245.1 Colletotrichum eremochloae | reverse complement strand
AGTAAGAAATTCCAGGCAACTGACTGCCAGCCCCCTCGACGAATAGGGTGGTTGTATTGATAGTAGGACCTCATCTGGTCACTCACATCAACCCCATTCATCTTATGATTATATTCATCAATTGCCCTAGGGATTGGAAGGTCTTTGCGGACATCCGGACTGAAGACTTGCCGGGCGGCCTTCTTAGCAGTGGTATCCCCAGCCGGGCGGCGGCGGCTGCGAAGTACTTCCTGGCCGTCCTGGAAGACAGTTGACAGGAAGAGCACGAGGGCGTTATCCTTCTAGGTGAATTGGTTGACCTATTTCCTAGTTAGCTGGGCTGGGCAGGGCTGGGCGGACTAGCAGCCTACCTCCCCATCTAAAGTAGGAATACAGTGTATATCCCCCTATGGGATACCCCGTCCTTCAGTCTCTTTCTTAACAACTAGGATCTTATCTATCCCACTATCCTTCCGGTAGGTACCAGAAGCTCCGACCTGTTGATTCCGCAGGGTACGAAAGAGACGTATAGAGGCGAAGAGGTTATCAAGAAACACGTAGTAGGTTACAGCTGGAAGTAGGGAAACAAGCGTAGTTACTACCCGCTGCGTTGGTGTTAACAGAGCCAGCTTTCCAGTAGCTGCACCGGCTGGCCGGGCCTAGGGGACTAATGCAAGGCTCAGAACCATTACATCCACTCCACTTTGGACCAAGCAGAATAGATGTACGATTTTCTAGGCAACTTCATAGTGGATGTAACATATATTCAATCATAGTGGAATGGATGTACACACGTGGATTTATAAGTGGATTTATATGTAGGGTGCTAAGGCTATTTATAACCTCGTCAGTGCCTATTCAGCCTTACTTTCAGAGGTTGACACTAGCTCTTCAGCCTGTTGCTACTGTGATGAATCATCAACCTCACTGGCGCTATCCTTGCCCTCCAATAGCTATTTTAACTCAGCAAGCGCCAGCTTGTCGTCACTTAGAGTCCTACAACCAT
Source organism: Colletotrichum eremochloae (assembly GCA_030867245.1). NCBI lineage: Eukaryota > Fungi > Ascomycota > Sordariomycetes > Glomerellales > Glomerellaceae > Colletotrichum > Colletotrichum eremochloae. The sequence goes on along the minus strand of MU844664.1, from coordinate 12,440 downwards.
CGTCCAGCTTATTCTTAAGGTGTGACGTAAGTAATAGATCTAGGTCCTTGATAAGGCTAGCACGGTACTAAGAGCGTAAAACCTGACAAATGGTAATGATCTCAGCATCTAGGTCCGTACGCAACCCCAAGACTATCTTACTAGCAGCTGAAAATAACCTCTCACACTCGGCTAACATCGGCTAGATCGTTAGGAAGTCTAAAGCCATCCTGGACAACCAAGGATATCTACTTTGCTTAGTAGTCTAGTAACCAATGGGATCACAAACGTTGCCGTCGCTGGCGTTACGATCCGTCTGCCACGCTTGGTACTCGTCACCAACAATGGTTGCTGCGTAGGCTGGTATTAAGTTTGGCAGACGACTGTTCTTCTTAAAGGGGTTGAAAAACTGAGGTCTTTTTGCTGGTGGCTTGTCGTCGCCTCTGCTGCTGCTGGTTCTAACCTCAAGACGAGCGTAATCAGACAGCTAGAGGTCGGCAACTATCTCTTTTGCCTTTTCAACCCAACTAGGTTTATGAGCCCACGTTTCATCAAACCAGTCCTAACGATAAGCTGGATAGAGCGCCATAGCCGTATAGTAGATAGGCGTCTCGTCTAGCCGCTAATAATATTCATCCAGCTTATCCCAAGCAAGGTTGATTCCGATGCGGAAATGCTCTGGATTAGGAAAGTCAGCAGCAAGCTGCTTATATTCTTCCAGTGTGTCGAGCAGCAACTCATAGCCAAGCACCACGTCCTAGGTATTGCCATAGGAGCCAGTCTAGCCTTGCTTCCGCCTGCGGATGTGTCCATCACCCTCAAGCGTCTTTACTACGGTCTTAAAAACAGTCAGAATAGCCTCTAAATGATAAAGGACCTCCCAGTCTTTGTCTGTCAGCTGATTCTCGTCTCGGAGGATACGTGGTTTTTTTACCAACTTGGCTTGTGTCACTTGGCCAGTCTTTTTAGACCGATTTTCATCCTCCCATTGCGCCTTATACTTAATCAGTAGGAGTTCAATAGAGGTTTTCAACCGTAGAGCCCTACAGATTATATAGAGTTATGACAGCCAACGCGTGTCGTTATCAATAATTAGCTTAAGTGGTTTCTTCAATTGTAGTTTAAGGGTGGTAGCGCGATTAATTTTGTCCTGTTTGATTGTTATACTAACTAGTAGGAGACGAATAGGATGTAGCGAAACTGCTTACCCTCTAGACCTCCTTAAACAAGTAAATTAGCCAATAGCTAATACGCACATCAACTATAATGTTATGTAACTTGCCAACTGGTCCTTTCTTATGCTATTAGGCGTATTTAGTATTAGATAAAGCTTCTACGCCTGACAATTACTGCTCAAACGCGCCGGCGTTTTTACCAAACAAGAGCGCCTTGGCTGATAGGTTAATTATGTGGCTAATATAGCGTCCTCAGCGTAGTCAGCCATTAAACCTAAGTTTAGCACTAATAACCTCTATTACAGTATCATTATTTTCAGCATTATTAAGTGTGAAGTAGCTAATTTTCCCTGGATTCACGCCAAGAGTGTGTAGGACGTCAAGAACCTCCCTACCGATTGTTAAGCCGAAGTGACGATAAGCCTCTGGAACCCCAATCATGATTTTGCAGGGCCGATCGTTCTCATCTCTAAAAAAACAAGCAACGCCGTAGAGGGCAAGCTTATTTCGAGACGTCCAGCCATCAAATGAGATATGAAGCGCTCCAGGGGAGTTCCTCAGCACCTTAACAACCTTCTGCTTGTGGCAATTATACTCTTAAATGATCTTATAACGGACGGCCCTGGCACTTAAGTTGGCGTATTGGATTAAAACAGAGGGATTCAAATAGTTAGAGATTTCTCAGAGGATAGGGTTCTTAGCAAAGGAAAAAGCCTAGTTACTACTAACAATTAATTTAACTAGCATACACTAAAAGTGCTGCTTATTAAAGCGTGAGATAAAGCTATTCGCAATATTCTGTTCCATAGGCTTATTGACGTCTAGTTGCAAAACGGAGGTAATAGTCGGCTAGTTTGATTTTAGTACGCCTTAGGATTTCAGCTGTGCTGCGCTCTTTTTCTCTCCCTCTAGTGCCGGTGTTTTATGTTCACGCCATAGATAATTTGCTACGTTCTGGAGACCTAACGAGGTAAAACTTACGATAATAGGATGATTTCTGAGGATACAGTCCTTGCAAGCCCATTTGTGTAAGCCATGACGTTGAATATCATAGCCGAAGTCCCACAGCCAAGAACTAGTATCGCAAGCGCGTTCTGACCAAGTCTAGCCTCTAAAATGGCGAAAAAGTCGGTCTTTAAGGTGCTGTTGTTGGCCTTGCTGGTTGACTGATATCGTAAGAATAAAAGATTCTTGTGCAAGAAGAACGGCAGGAAATCTGTTGAAAACGCCCTTAATAGGGGCAGTTTCTTGTATAACGTTAACTATAAGATTAGCTGTGGAGGTGATCGACCTAAATCCAGCCTAAATCCATTCCATTACATCCACTTTCTGGTCTGAATGTAGTGGATTATTATGTAAGCAGAGCGCTGCGAAGTGGATGTAATAGAGATGGGCCACTTATACGTGGTCCACGTGGCTATGCAGTGTAGTTGGTCCGAGCCTTGTCACCTGGTGATCAGTCGTGTGGTCAACTGGCGCGTGGGGTAGCTTGTATAGCTCGTTGAAGGTGAATCACAATGTCAGAGTCTGAAAGGTATTTAGCGAATGTATCACAAGTTGATTGCTGAAGAGCTATGGTAGTTTGTCCTGAGTCCCAGACTCAGTCCATCCTATATACAAGTCTAGATGTCTTTGCTGTATGCTTGATCCCTTAGTCCCATTGGTCCTCTTGCTCGTGATCACTTCTTCTTCCCTAGTGATTGATTGATTGATTGATTGATTCATTCCTACACGGTTATGAAGCCGCTCTTTAGCCAGCAGCTATGCCCGGATAGCGGGGTCCGGCAGACAGCCGAAGCGTTCAGACGTTAATCCGGTCCGCCCCACTTCGCCAATGCAAAACATTAACCAGCTGTCCCCAAATTCCTGCTTTGCACTTCAACCTCTATCTATATTTGGTTGGCGCCTGCGTGTAGACATTGGTTCCTTTCTAACGTGACCTTTCTGCTAGGATCTATCAAGGCCTGGTGCCTCATACTATAGTTCTGCGTACCTATAGTCTCCCCCCAATGTTCAGCTTTATCTAGGTTACGACTTAATCCTAAATTGCCCAAGGATCTCAGTCTGTTCTATAAATCTAATGGCTTTTACGGCTGCTTTGCGCTCGTTCAATACGGCCTAGAGGTTATGTCGTCCTGGAAGGGCTCTAAGTTCCTGGCGTTGGAGTTGTCAAAACCTGCGGCATCGTAGCAGGATGTGTGATACCGTTTGTCGTCCTTCCTAGCATTAGCATTTAGCGTCCGTAGCGTCCAGTACTCTCTAGTTAAAGAGGAAGTCCTTAAGTCTAATCTTTTCCGTACGCAGTTGCACGAGGATTAAGCTTTTGCGTTTGCTTAACCCCTTGTGAAGCTGTAACACTTTCTTTGTTGGTTTCGGTGTGTGGCGATAGGTGGTCCTGCCTTACGTCTCTCTCGTCCACATGGCCTGCCACGCTTTGTTTGCCTCTCTGTGTGTCCACATCTTAAGTGTTGACTGGAGTGTATAGAGCTCCCTTGGTGCGTCTGCTTTAGCTCCTGTCTTACCGTTCTGTCTCTAGCCTGTGGCTTCTTTCGCTACTATGTTGGCGTCTTTGTTACCCTGGATTCCTATGTGAGCGGGTACCTATTAGATCTCTGTCTTGAGGCCTTGTTCTTAGAGTTTCTGCGTTTTGCCTGCGATGGTTTTCAGTAGGTAGCAGCCTGACTTGCCCTTTGGCCTGGCTGACGATCTGATGGCTGCTTGGTTGTCTGTGTAGATGAGGACTTTGTTCCTGTTGTTTCCTTTCTGTTTGTCTTCTTCTGCTATCTTGAGGGTAAGGATGATACCTTGTAGTTCTCCCATATAGACTGTCGAGGTGGTGTCGTCTCCTATGTATGAGTTGCGGGTTTGCCGTGTGGTGTGGCATACTGCTGCTGCTCCTATATGGCTGTTAATACTGCTTCCGTCTGTGTAGATATATATAGCTTCGTCTTCCCTGTTAATGTTCTTCTAGTGCTCTTTTATGGCCTTTTCTGCTATGTTAGCTATGTATATGTGCGGTCCTTGCCACCACGGCGGGGTTACATAGGGGGAAATATGCTCGCTCGGTCTGGTGTTGTTGCCCTGCTTGTTTTGGAGCTCTTGTTTGATTGTCTGTTGGGGACTTGGTCTTTGTTTCTTCTTTCTTTTCCGTCCCTTTCTGTTACAGGTGTTTCCCTGGTCGTCCTGTTCCAGTGGTCCCAGTCTTTTAATTGCGTTGATGTTTTGTTTCTATATTTGTTGCTCTACTGGCAGTAGATTTATCTCGACGTCAAGTGCTGGAGCGGACGTGGCTCTAAAGGCTCTGCATATTGCTCTTGCGGCTCTTACTTGTAGTCGTTTCAGTCTGTTAAGGGTCTAATCTGTATATCCCTTACCACCCCAGCCTGCGTTAGACCATGCTGAGCAGGCGTACATTATCTGCAGTATTGCTACCCCTTAGTATATTGTTCGCATCTCTTTTGTTTTTACTCCCCACGTAGAGCTCCCCAAGCTACTAATCGCAGAGATAGTGTTCAAGACTCTACGTTCTGTCTCATCTATATGTTATTTCCACCTAAGGGTAGTGTCTAAGGTAAGGCTGAGATATTTATATGACGGTTTGGGGTGTATCTTACCCTACTTACTTTGTAGTGGGGTGTTGGTGTTGATTTGTGATCTCGCCCTTGTGAAGTGGATGAGTTGGAACTTTTCCGGCGCAAAGACGGAGGCGTGAGTTGTTACCTAGTCCTCCGCTTTGTCCAATGCCTGTTGGAGTTTACAGCATGTTTCTTCTGTTGTTTCTGCCTATGTTAGGATCGCGATGTCGTCTATAAAGCCAGTGGCCATTGTCTCTTGGCCTTGGTTGCACCTGTCGAGGATGTCCGCGTTGTAGAACAGATATAAGATTGGCGATAGGGGAGAGCGCTGTGGGATGCCAGTGGTGAGCGTGTAGGGCTCTGACTGGTATCCGTCTACGTGGATTTGGGTTTGTCTGTTTCCTAAGAAGCTGGCGATCTAGCGTACCATCGTTTCGTCAATTTGCCTTTTCCTGAGGTTATGTAAGAGTCGCTGGTGTGATACGTTGTCGAATGCCCCAGAGACGTCTAGGAGGAGAAGGCTCGCAACCGTCCCTTGCCCAGTGTTCCAGGACTCATATATCTTATCGATGATGAGGTGTATGGCGTGCTCTGTAGATCTCTGTTTCCTACCGCCCATGTGATTCTCAGGCAGTAGGTTATGCGTTTCGGCTAGGTAGCTTAGCCTTCCCGCTATAATTACATCCATGATCTTTCCCACTGTGTTAAGCAGCGCTATGGGCCTGTAGGCTTTTGGTGTGGTGTAGTTGTCTTTGCCTGGTTTCCGCAGTACTACTGTCATGGATTTCCTGAAATGTTGGGGGCAGTGTCCTATGCGGAGGCTCTGGTTGAAAACTCGGGCAAGGTGAGGACTGATCCATGTCTTGGCGATTTGTAGTGCCTTGTTTGTAATACCGTCTGGGCCTGGTGCTTTGAGGGGTGCTGTCTCCTGTATGGCCTCCTCAACCTCGTTCTCTGATATGGGCGGTAGTGTGATCTGGTCTCTGTATGCTGCGTTCTGTATGTCTTCCAGGTTTGCTTCTGGTGGCGCTGGGAAGAATGTTTCCCTAAAGAGTTCTGCTTTTTCTTCCGGTGTGGTCGCAGTGTGGTTACTACCTGGCTTCGTGATTTCTGGCGTTACCGTCGGCGTTTGGTTCTGTCTAGTTCTGGCCCATTTAGCTATTCTCCAGAGTGAATCTGGTGACTCTGCTGCTGTTTCTACCGCTTCGCGATGCGATTTCTGTAGCGCCTTTCTAATGACCCGGCCTTTTTTGTTTCGGGCTGCGAGATATTCTTCCCAATTCCGTTCTGTGTGTTCCGCACAGTGCCGTCGTCGGAGTCGTTTGGTTTCGGTTAGGATCTCTGCACATTCCTCGCTCCAGCCAGCTCGTGCCTTAGGGGAGGGGATCTTCTTTGGCACCCCTTTTTCTATCGCTATGTTGAGAGCCTCGATGATGTCTTGGGCGTATTTTTCGAGGGCTGCCTTGGTTCTTGGCCTCCTTAGTGGGGGAAGCTCTTGCTTAACGGCCCTTAGGAACGCCGTTTCGTTAAGGGCTTTCCAGTTTCTCTTTTCCTCTTGTGGTAGTTGAGCTACTGTGAGGTTGAACGCCGTTGCGATGGGAAGATGGTCTGAGTCGTGGTTTACTTCGTCTTCTATGCCGCACCTGATAAGTTTATCAACCAGCCCTATTGTGACTAGGCATAGGTCTATTGTCGAGCTGCTGTCCCCTTCCTTGTATGTTATTGTGCCTACGGGTAGTTGGTTGACAAGGTCGAAGTCGTCCATGACTTCTATCAGTTCTCTGGCTCCTGTATCTGTCCGGATTTCGCTCCCTCCCCAAAGTTCGTGGTGGAGGTTGAAGTCCCCCACTACTATTTGTTCGGTATGCCTGTTGGTTTGTAATGTTGTCTGTAATTGTTGTAAGACCCTCGTTTCGCCTTCTTCCTGATTGTGTGGATTGTATATGTTGTGTATAGCGATTCTAGGGCCCTGGTCTGCTCCCGGTTCCAGGATGAGAGTGCATAGGTCCTTACTGTGTTCCTTGAACTGCCACCTGGAATGGTCTAGCTTCTTGCTAACGAAGAAACAGACCCTACCGGGGCCAGTCTCTCTGTTCGAAGGGTAACAGAGGTGGAAACGGTCCTTTGCTGGGTGGTGTGTTGTGGCGTTATATGGATTTGTCCATGGCTCCTGGATGGCTAGGATATCGTAGTTGTCGATTTTGGGGTCGCGGAGGAGCGTAGCCATCACCACATCTCTTGACTTTCTTACGTTATACTGTAGTATTGTGAGTGTGTTTTGTGTAATCATTCGCTGTCGTTGACAATCTCCATGTGGCTGCTGTTGTTTGTCATCTGTGTGTTTACGTCTATAGCTTCGAGCGCTCGGCGGGACGGCACTATGGCTCGCCTTGGCCGGGTCTTCTCTGGAGCGACGGTGATTGTGTTTTCATCATTCTCGTCTTGTAGATGGCTTCCTGTTGGTTGTTGGCGTTTCTGTACTCTCTTCTTTATGGGTGATCTGCTGCGCTCCGGACGTGTGTTCTGGTTTTGGCCTGGTTCCAGTACTGGCCTCGAAGTTGTCCTGGTGGGCGGGAACGTTCCTGTGGCGGTTGGGGCCGCTGTGGCTTCCGGGTGGTATCTTGGTCGTTGTTTGTATGCCTTTTTGATTTTCGTTAGCTCCCGGATCCTGGTTGGGCACCGGTTGTGCCATGCTTCGTGTTCGCCGTGGCATGCTGCGCATTTCCGGGGCGTCTCTTTGTCGTTCTTCGAGGGGCACTCTCGGGTTGCATGTTCTTGCGCGCAGTAGCCGCATGTTGTCGTTGCCTTGCATTGGGTTCCTATGTGGCCGTATGTGTAGCATCTAAAGCATTGCCTCAGACGGCACTGTCTGTCGTATCGTTCGCATTGGAACACCTCGCCTTGCCATATGAGTCCTTCGTCGATAAGCTTGTTGGCGTCTTCCGCTTTAGAGAATTCGACGATAACAGACGACGCGGATTTTGTGGTAGAAGATCTAGTCAGCCATCCGATATATTTGATCTCTGCGGTGGGGATGAACGCTTTGTTGTCTTGTAGCAATTCGTCCCGGAGTTCTGTGAATCGTTCTATGTCCATTGAGCTGGTTCGTATGCCGTGCACCAGGATCCCGTAGGTTGGGATTCGTACTGTGGCTCCGTTGCCTATTCAGTGTTCCCAGTCCTTAGCGAACTGGCGTAGTGCTTCCATGTCTGTAGCAGTGGCTGTTTTAACGCTTAGGTCACCACTCTTAAGCTGGTTTGCAGATACTGTCTTCAGTTTGCGTATGTGTTTGTTGTTGCTCTGCTCAATGGCGCGGTCTACGTGCGCCTTGAGGCTATGGGGATTCATGGCTCGGATGTTGGCAATAGTGGCAGGGTCTCTAATGTTTACAATAACCTCACGCATTATCTGAACTTAGGACGGTGTTTGGTTCTGTGGATTATGGATGCTTGCTACGAGTCCTCCTCTGGTGGCTATGCTGGCATACGATTGTACGGCGCTCCCCTGATTCATTGGTCCCAGTGCTTTGATATCCCTCACTATCTTGACTGTCAGCTCGCTGGCTTTTAGTGTCTCCTTGGCGGCTGTGTTGGTGGCCTTGTTAGTGTTCGTGTTCTCTTTGATTTCGGCTGTGTTTTGCTGGATTGCGATGATGATACCGCTTGTGGTTCAGGTAGTATTTTCATTGGCTGTTCTTGTCTCCGCCTGCAAATTTTCAATTGCTTGGTGGACGTGGTCGATATTAGGGATGTTCTGTAGTTTGACAATAAGTGACAGAGCGCTGATAAATGCTGCTCTAACTCCTTGGGGCGCGATGGGTTGTCCGTTTGCTGTGTTGATCGACTTTAGTGCTGTCTGGAGGTATCTGCTTAATTCTGTGGCGTGCTCTCGGTAAGGCGTTAGCCAGGGCTGATCCTGGGGCCATGGGGTCGCCATGATGCCTGCGTCGCTTTGGGCTTTACGACGAGCAAAAGGCTATCCAATTGACCGTTTAGACCGTTTTGTGGCACTTTTGTTTGCTTAGATTTCAAAAATTTCGTACTCGCTGTTGTAGGTGTTTTTCCAAGAGGGTGGGTGCGTGAGTGGGTTAACCTCTTTTTAAATTAGGCCTAGCGCGTGGCTCGTGCGGTTCACGAGTTTGGCCAGTGGATACGGTATCTACTTATACTACACTGTCGGTACGGACACACCGCTGGCGGATGATTAGTACGAAGGTTACAGGGGTAAGTCATTTACCCCTCTTATCTCACATACCCACACCCCCCATGAATAATAGAATCTAGTACATTTTCTACCCCTTTCTATCCAGCCAAAATTCACCATTTTGAATGCCCTCCGTTCGCATCAATCACTGCCTGGCATCTATCGTGCATCGTATAGAGCTGCTGGGCGCAATACTCGTCTGGAAGTGCTTCCCACGCCTCTCTAACCCATCCATATATTTGCTGGCGAGATGGGCGCCCTCGGAGTGCTTCAATCCCGTGATGGATCTGGATATAGTCCTTCATCTAATTCCAACATGGCTCAATAGGGTTAAGATCTGGCGAGTATGGGGGGAAATCGATAACCTCTATCCCTCGCCTGGCGAATTCCTCCATAGTCCTCTGGGCCACATGTGACTTAGCTCCATCCTGCATGAGGGCAAGCCTCCAGCCCTGGGCTTGTTAATGCTGGTTGATGAATCCATCAATGATAGGGACTATATGCTTACAGTAAGAATCAGCATTAAGAGTCCCCCATCCATCCATATCCCATACCAATCCAGGGCCCTTTAGAGCACCCCAAAAGGAGCCCCAGAACATCCACCCATGCCCTCGTCTTGGGCGCTGGATAAGGCACGTCGGATCAAGCTCCTCGCCTTTCCTCCTTGTTGTATAGACCTTCCGACGGTTAGCATCGCTAACCCAAGTCTTATCAGTCCAGAGGATCCTCATCCAGTTGTTAATAGTCCAGTTAATATGGGCTTGGGCCCAAGCTAGCCGGGCCTGGCGGGTGGCTTCCGTAATAATAGGTTTCTCACGGGCAACGTAGCGGCGAAATCCTAGTCGGCAGAGGGTGCTCCGGATCGTATGTTCACCAAAGATACCCTCAAAGAGGATAAGAGATAGCTGGAGGAAGCTGGCAAGCCGGCCTTGTTGTGAAGAGGTTACATACTCAACTAACTCTTGCTCTTACTCGTGAGAAAGAGTAGCCGGCCGGCCGGATCGTAGCCGGGCTGAAGCATCAGATGCCCGGAGAGCATTCTTCACTTGGCCGATAGAAAATCCGGTCCGGTTGGCAATCTCTTGTCTGTTAAATCTACCGTCAAAGTAGAGGGTGCGTATACGTAAGCGATCGTTATCTGATAGTTGCTTTGTGTGGCAGTTGGCTGGCCGGCGGCGGCAGTGGTTATCGTTATTATCCATAGTGTTGATGGGCGATGGGCGATGGGCGATGGGCGATGGGATAGATAGAAAGGAAAATTAACAGCCGGCCGGCCGGCTGGCTGGCAAAAAAAGTACCGTAATGTTGGCTATACCCAAAATAGTAGGGGGGTGAGCATTGGATACCTAACAAGGGTAATTAACTTCGGCCTAATACCATCGTACACGTCAGCCATTTCCACATTCGCTAGCCTGAACCCACACGAACCCTTGCAAGCAGTGGTAGCTAGAAGGTAGTAGGACGTCGAGATTGTAGATTTGTGGCTGGGAGCGGGCCGTGAATTCCGAGGTGGCCGGACTCAACCATAGAAAATCCCTGGTGGTCATAGGTTGAGTCTGCGGAAATTCCGGCCATCATCCGATTACGCAGCATGCCATCCATACTCTACCGAGCTACTATTTAAGAGAATGTCTCTTGCAGTGCCTTCAATAAGATTGTTTTTTGGCATCCGTCGCTACAGCTAGTCACTCATTCCAACTTACCTCCGGCTAACGACGTTTTCGAACTCCGATTCACGATGAAGCGTATCCCCCTGACCATCTTTGCTCTGCAGCTGGCCGCAGCTTTCCCAACCCATGTCCGGTCACGCGCAGACAACTGCAGCAGCCTTATCTTGGACGAAGCCCCGGATTCCCCCCGCCCCTATGTCTTGCGCAAAGGAGCCGGTCAGGCTGTCCAAGTCGGCTCTCAGGTGTATCGCTTCTCCGTAACGGGAAACTCGTCCGCTGGGGCTTTTACTCTGATGCAGACCAATGCTCCGGATTCGACAGCGCTCGGCGTTCTCCCTCATATTCATAAGGCACACTACGAGAACTTCTATTGTACCAAAGGCCGATTCCAGCTTTGGGCAGAAAACAATGTCTCAGGGGGCCAGCAAGCGCGTGTGTTGACGCCAGGCGACTATGGTGCTGTCCCGGAAGGAACTACCCACACATTTCAAATTACCGACCCAGATACGCAGATGACGGGCGTCATCCAGCCTGGCGGGTTTGAGGCACTGTTCCTCGCCATCGCACAGCAAGGCTATAGCTCGGTGATCGGCTCGGAATTCGTTCCCGCCACCTTTGCCGAACTTGGTCTCGACCCCTCAGTCATCTCGTCCCTCGAGAGTCTCGATGTTTTTGCTGAACTCGACTTTGAGCCCCGTCGAGACCTTATCAATGGAACTGCTGGTACTGGAAATTGGCACAACGGCCCCAATGAGCCGGCGCAAGATTCGAACACGCCTAACTTTATCGCCAAAAACTACGGTCCCAAGTACCTCAATGTGGACGACGGCATCTACCGCGTCATCGCCCCATTCACCGCCAACGAAACCGGCGTCTCGTTTACTATGGGGACAATCACAATAAGCCCACTGCTCTCGAACATGACGGCACCAGCAATGAAGACTTATGCGCAGCCTCTTGCCTTCCAGATGGAGGAGGGCGCTTTGACTGTCGAGGTTACAGGCTACAGCCCTGTTTCCCTGGTCCAGGGCGATGTCTTTTTCCTGCCGGAAGATGTTTCTTTCACATACTACGCCACAGCCGGGTTTACTAAGTTTTTGTACGTTACGGGTGGCGATGCCGGCTTCGAGTCTGAGTTGATGCAAAGGTCTGCATCGTGGGACTATGCTACTTACCCTATTGCCCCCGGCTACACCCTCTGAGAAGCTGAGCCACTGAGGATAGCTTATTAGCTACCTTACGTTAAAGCACGCACTTTTCGGTCACCCCCCTATTTCGGCCGGGGTTTTACACTAAAACTACTGTTCACTATACACTTCTATTGATAATTAATATAGATAAATAAATGGGAATTGATACACCGGCGTCGCCCTTACACCGGCGTCGCTATTTAACTCTCTGATTGGCTCAAAAAAACAGGACATCCCTATAAAGGCGGTGAGGTGTTACGGTCAGATATCTGACAGTAGGGTTTCTGCTAAAAGTATAGATAGGGTTGATACTTCAGGTAACAGTATTGTTAGCTTGCTGGTCTGTTGATTACTTAGTGATCAGGCAAATAGTTAAAGGTTATAGAGATAGCTTATATAGCTAGCTTATTAAATAAACACTAGAGTTAGATACTAAAAGGTATTATAAAAAGTATAAAAGATAGGGATATAGTTAAGGTTAATACCTAGCTTTTTATAGTTATAAATTTTATTACTAAGAAAATAGGTATTAGCTAAGATTTTATTTTAGTTATAACGTAGTCCACAAGTGAACGGTCCACACAAGTAAATGGTCCACTTTCGTACAATTTAGAACAGACACTTTTTTTCCCTACTTTTCTCTACCTA
>MU844663.1:0-14014 GCA_030867245.1 Colletotrichum eremochloae | reverse complement strand
CTGAGTTGGCCATGCCTCCAGATATCGTGACGGAACTAGGAACTGATGAAAGAGGAAGGCATGCCCTTGATTCCATCGGAGCGGATAAAAAACCTCCCCTGTCTGAAGTGAACTTTCGTATCATAGTCTGAAGCTCTTGCATTATACCATTAATTGTCTTTCGCCAGGCTTCAACCTGCTTCTGGGTCATCCAGTCGACGTTTGGCACGGTCCATTTTGGGTATATTCGTTGGTGGGCGAACGATATTTTGAATCTGCCATGCCGTTTAATGAGCTGGTCGCAAAGAAAGCAAGCCGACTTGCTGCAGCCGATGAACCGAGGGGTTGGTACGCATGAAACTCGCTCGTAATGCAATAAGAGCTGCACCTCCGCGTGGACGAAACACAGGTGTGCCGTCCCATTTGGCTGAATAGGGGAGGGTGAAAGAAGAGGCTCAAGAGTGATTTCTTTAAAGATATTACGATAAGTCTTTCTCATGACCATTTTGGCCAGTTCTTTGCTTAAGTTGAGATATCGGGCAATTTTATCGATCTGCGCAACAACCTTTCGTGCTGCCTCAGAGAGCTGGTTCAGAATATGCCTTAACTGTAACTCGAGTGACTTCTGTTCTGTGCCGATAGATGCGTTGGCGCAACATTGCACTGCGATTTTGACGCGCTTGCGCAAGTCGGGGCCGGTTTGCTTCGATTCCAAGGGCTCTAAAGCCTCTACGACATGAGTCAACTTAAGGTAGATCGTATCAAATTCGTTTCCTCGTAGTTTAGGAAGTAGCAGCGTCGTCATGCGATGGCGCAGCGATGTTCTTTTCTGTCTCTGCTTCGCATTCCAATGAGATGGTGCAGTGTACCAGGGTGGCATCAATCTCTGCAGGATTCGATTTTCACTAATTGCAAGTACTTCATTGAAAAGTCGATCCTGTACAGCGTTTCTACTTAGGACTTTCCAAGTCAGATGTTGTCGAACGTCAAGCAAAATGTCTAACATACCTCCACTTGCGTAGCCCTCTAGAACCCGAAGTAGACACCTTATACATTCGACTTCCTCTGTTCGCTGCAGCTCGTTACGAGCAAGCCGTATGAGAAGCCCTTGCTGGTCTGGCCGCTCCTCAACGCAAGCTGCTGCTATCTCCGAAAACCCCTCAGAACTGTGAGCAATGAAAGCAACATGATCGGCCAGTTGCATCTCGTCTTCGAGCCGCAGAACATGGTCAGAGGACTGGGGGCCTCCTCGGCACTGATGCCGGTAGTTGGCTTCCTGACGGGGCGTTTGCCTCAGCTTGGATACTTGGACAATGGCTTGATGGAATTTGGTCTCATCGTCGATGGTCCACAACAATGGCATTTTGGTGAGTGTCGTTCTAATCATAGAATCTGAGTACAGGTGAATTAACAGAACACTGTCTCTACTTGGGTGTCGACACTTTCTATAAGAACAGTACGGCACCTGCAAGGGCTTGGAGGTCCAATAACAGCCCAGCCGATGGCAAATTGACCCAGGGCCATTGCGGGAAGCCGGATAACCAAGACATGCCTGAACCAGCTTGAATCGACAAGGGGTAAGACGCACCCCCGAGGCTTGTTAGGCTAGACTGGGGGAAGTGTTCTAAGTCGGAATCGCTTTCCGTTGTAATATACATGACGTATCGGGCAGGACCTCGGTTGACAGAGCCATGCCGGTACTAGCGATCCAGATAGCGACATGTTATCCCCACTTCCCTATCGGACACCTAAAATAGGACCCAACCAGAATCCTCTCAACGTTGCATCTGACCGGCTGAAAAGTTAATGGGCCTCCCGCATGTGCTTTTCCTCCGCAGCCAAGACACCTATTGTCGTTTGTTCATAGCCTGATTTGAGCCAGCAGCAATGCTGCCCGCCGACATGCAGACTTCTGTAATACTGGTGGAGATCCTGGGATCACCATGGCGTCTGAATGACGGCCCCGAATACAACCATAATATGAAGTCTATCAGCAGCCTGTATACCACACAGCGCGCCAATACAAGTGCATCCCCCTGGTATATGCATGCTTGCAGCTGGCGAGGGGTCTGCTTTTGATGGTTTGCCAAAGCCAGACATGTGGTTAGATTGGTCCACATCCGAGACGACCAACACATCTTACATATTGTATGAGTATTCCTGTCACTTGGAGTCAGCCAATTTGCCAGGACAAAGCAGGCAGCGTCAGCACGCATGAAACCTTGCATCAGACTGTCTAATATTGGCAAAACTGCAGTTCTTCACAACTTCGGCTTGTCGCTACGTAATTTAAGGCTCCTTAATAAACTATACTATTTTCAAGCAAGCACCATTAAACTTCCTCATTATAGTAACCGCATGCCTCAAAAGCGCGCATATGGCCGTAAATGCGGGCGACAATACGTTCCCTAATCATGCCACGTGTGACGCACGCATAATAAGCGTTCTGAATTCTGTCAACGCAAGATCTCCATCGCAACTCCCAAGTCCCAGATCTCCTTCTTCAGTCTCTCCCTACGCTCTCTCGTCCGACGGGATTCCCCCGCCAGAACAAGCAACTTCTCCAGATCAAGACGAAGGACCCATTGATCCGAAAATAGCCGAAGGGGGCTCTCAGGGCCAGAAAGCAGCTTGTAGTCAACCACCTGGCTGAAGACATTATCAACGAAGCGTTTGTAAGCAACTTTATCGTAAGCCTCAAGGGTATCATAAATGGTCTCTATGGCATATGCTGCATTGCTCTTGTTCGTGACCGCGTCCGGAACATCGTTCAGATTGACAATAAGCTGGCTCTGGCCCCACTAAGAACTATCTCTTCTGGCCTTAGGCCGCAGCGTTTCCTTGATCCGGGAGCCATAGCCCTTCTGCTAGTTGTGGTTAAAGTAGTGATTCAGCGTGTATTGCTTCAGCTGCCGCTCGACGTTAACCAGCAAGGTCTCCTGGTTTATGCTACCCTCGTATTTGGCGCAGAGGTCGTCCAAGATGGCAGACGAGACGTTTTGGAGCACTTGAGTGTCTGCACAAACGATCTCTAGAGCCGCCAGGATGAAGCGATGAACAAGCAGGATGATCTTGCTGAGATATTGCTTCGCGATTTTCTCCCACTTCGCCGATTGCTCCCGAAAAACACTTGCAAGAACGCCGTGGCAATGAATAGCCGCAATCCACTCCATGATGCCCTGTTTCGGAAGCTCAATAGACCAATCTGTGGTGATGATGCTATCCAAGCAATTATTTTATTGTTACCATTCATTACGCCCCTTTTTATCATACTGGTTAGTACGGTTCTTCATAGAGAAAACCGTTTGTATTTTAGCAACACACCCAGCCGTGAATCCTTAAGAACCGCAGAGGACGACGGCACCATCAGAGCGATGTGAAGCTCAGGAACTCTTATTAGCTATCAACCTGCCTTGTTGTATATCTATTTATCACACCTGACGATTGATTAAAAAGACGGATCAACGAAAGCTTTTTGATTTGATCCCTACCAGCGTCCATTCCTCTTACATACAAAAAAGCTCGTCTTAAATCTGAAGGTTTTTGGGTTTCTGAGCATTCCTCCCCACTGATGAAGAGTTCAGCATCTTCCTGGCTATCTTCTGATTCCCTCACCTGGGTCGAGATGAACTCGACTGTAAGTCTTTCGCTTACTGCCCTTCCTTTAACTTACGCCGCCAAAGTGAAAGTTCATCTATCAGGTCTGGACGCTCAAGCCTTTCCGCTATTGACAATGGCGTCTCTCCGGCAGAGTCCACAGCCTCAGGATCAGCGTTTTTCTGTAGCAGGGCTCTTACAACACCAATGTGTCCATAGTTGACAGCCCATGATAGAATCGTTCTTCCAGAATGGTCACGGCTCGCAAGGTCCACTAAGCCTGTGGATAATAGAGCTTCGACCACATTCATAGCGTTGTTCTGGATAGCCCACGCTAGCGGACTCCATCCATCAATGTCCTTAGCATCCACTCCTTCACAACTGTATCTCAACAGCATCTGCAGAGCATCCAGATGTGCGCCAGCGGCGGCCCAAGATATTGCGTTCCTCCTATCGTTGTCAACACTGGACTTGTCCACCCGTGGGTCCTGTGCAAGAACCTTTACAGTCTCTGAACAGCCATTGCCTGCTGCCCAGGACAGTGGGGACCTTCCTCTGATGTCCTTGATGTTCGCGTCAACGCCTTGGGTTTTCAGAAGATGCCTTAGAGCTTTCTTCATGCCGTCTCCCGCAGCCCACGATACAACGGTGCGTCCTGATTTGTCAGGATGGTTGATGTTGACATCAGAACGTTTCAACAACAATTGGACGATGGGTATGTGATCTCCACCCACAGCCCAAAACAATGGTGTGCCACCATCATAGCCCTCCTCATCTGCTTTACAATCAGATCTCTTTAAAAGCTCCATGGCGATTTTGAAGTGGCCATTGCCGCAAGCAAAGGACAGAGCTGTTCGGCCATGCCTTCCTTGAGCATTTACGTTCGTGTGCGCAGTAGCTAGAAGAGCAACTATGCAATCTAGATGGCCGTGCTCGGCAGCTGCTGTAAGCGCCGTTTGCCTGTTGAAGATCTGTGCATTAGGGTCCGCGTCTTGGTCGAGCAAAGCCTTGACGTTCCGACTGTTTCCTGCATACGACGCCCAAAATAACGCTTGGTTCTTTACTAAAGAAGGGTAAGGCGCACACTCATCAAGCAACTCGAGAAGAATCCCATGGAGGTTAAAACGAGCGGCTAGAACCAAAGCGTCTGGCTTATCAGGAACGTCAAAGACCTTGGCGGTTGTAGCTTCACGATAGTACTCCAACCAAGCCGTACAGTTTCCATGACTGACGCGCAAAAGTTTCTTGGCGGCTGATTTCAGTTCCACAGGAGCGGATGATTCACAAAGAGCCAAATGCTCTGTCCAATGCAAAGCTGCATAGTGGTAGAAATCGTATCTCGAGGACTCAAATAAAGTACCACCCGGCCTTTTGGTCTCTTCGAATAGGATATCAGCGTCGAGAGTCTCTACCTCTTGGTCCCAAAACAGACCCCGAAGGCCAGGAATAGGTGAATGATCATTTATTTCCGAAGATTGAGAACTTGAATCGGACGGGGAGGATTCCATTGCGGGTATATCTCCAGAGAAGTCTTCAAGCGAAAGGTAAGAAATGCACGCAACAGACATCTGAAGCGCGCTGCTTTCAATGCTAATATTGCGCATCTCTGGAAATGTGTCGAAGTCGTGATTGAATCCAAGAAGAAAGTCTTTGACAGATTGATGCACAAGTGATACTTCTGATGGCGAAACCCTCACCAGAGGTCCTAGAATGCTTTGTGTCGTATGTGACATTGCGGTCTGACGGTCGCAGTTTACGCTCTTTACATCACGGTGTGTAGCGTTGATCGTGAAGGCAGTGTTGATCTCGTCCAATTTGAGTGGTCTGGAACAAGCCACGAGTAGCTTCAGGAGCCGCAAAGCCGTGGATCGGTGGTCGAGAGGAATGCTGTTTATGAAACTCAGGTATGTGGCTTGAAGGTCTGGTGGGATCTTGGAAAGAACGTTTTGGAAGTCTTTCATCGAAACGAGCGGGCTGTTTTCCAAAGAGGCCAGAACAACGTGAATCCAGAGGAATGTTTGGTCGGCTTTAGATAACAGAGTTTGTAAAAGGTACTCCTCTGTTTCGGCAGAACATTTGCGTCTTTTCGAGATTTCTTCCACCCTTTTTGCTACAAATGTCTGCAAATCTTGACTGTAGCCTTCTTGATTTTCACCGATGAAAATTTGCTGCTTTTGGACTTGTCGCAGAATAGTGTGTGGTTCGCTCAAGGTGGGTCGACTTGTTAAGAGAAACTTTATCCGCTTCCCACCGTTTGTTGGATTGAGTGAATGTTGGCCCAATTCGCTGATCGATTGAAGCAGCAGCTGGCAAGTCTCGCGGTCACATTCGTCAAGAGCGTCGATTATAATGTATGTCAAGCTAGACTTTGAGTGTTCAACGATCTGGAGAAAGGTTTCCCACAGAGCCGCGAACGACTGAATAAGGGTTGGACCCTGCCTCTCAAACACCTTTCGCACGTGCCGCACCAAGTTGCGATGGTGATGAATGATTTGGTGAATGAGTCCGAGGAGAACATTCTTCGCATTCTTCTGCTTTTGAATCTTGTCGTCACAGAAGTAAATCCATACCTCGCTTGTCATATCATATGGGTGACTATCCTTTAGATGCTGCGCGAGGAAAGAAGCAAGGGTTGTTTTGCCACATCCGGGGTGGCCAGTTAGCCACAAGAGCGAACTCTCCACGTCTTGGCACCAGGAGGTAAAAATTGGGTGACCTAAGATCCATTGACAAGTACCTTGCATTGGTCGTGGCAATAGACTGACATAGTCTGCAATGTCAAATGCGCTCAATAAAACCAAGCAGGTCTTTTCTACGTCATTAAGAGCTGTAAGCAATTAGTTATCTAATAGGTTTTTATGTTTCAGAACACTTACACGACTTAGAGCGCAAACTTTGGCGCTGAGGCGAAGCATCTCCTTCTAGCAGGTGAACCGCCATTCTGCGCAATGCATGGGATACGGCTTCATAGCTTCGTGTCTCGCCAGGGAAGCGACATAGGTCTCGATGGTTCTCATACAGAGGAATGATTTCTTCATCAGGAATGTTCAAAGTCGAAGATGTGTAGTCAACAATCTACATAGGATGTTAGTTTTCTCAAAACACGGGGGCAGCAGTCAAGAGTAAACGGTAATAAGAAGAGAAGATGCAAAGCGACTGACCAAAGATGACAGAGGCGGGGTAGGCTCAGTCTCATAGAAAGAGACGACTTGTATATTGCGCAATCGGTTTCGGACTGCAAGGCTGACGCCCTGCAATGCCTCGGAATCGTAGTTCAGCTGTTCGAGTAGATCCGTCCTGATCGGCCCGGTCCGCACTCCTCCCGACGCAGCGGCCATGCTAGTATTGATGATTCTCCCAACAACACCAGCGAAAGTTGCGATGGTACTGCCTCTATGGGGCGTTCCAAGGAACACAATACCGCCAATTGACCGTAGTAGTTTTTCAAACGGTTGACCATCTTCATGAGCGAAAACTAATGCCTAGAAAAATAAGTATCTTCTTGAAGTCTTTAGGTTCACAATAACCTACCTGTTTGCAGACAATTCCGCCCAAGCTGTGGCAAAGAAATATGACAGGTCGTGCATCCTTTACTTCCTTAGTACCACTCTACACTCCATTTGCGATTTCAGAGATTACCTGTGTCACATCTTCCTGAACGTTTCTCAGAGAACTCAGCAGAACGCGTGCGTACTCCTGAACACGCGCAAATGAGGAGTTGAAGACCAGCTGAGAAGGATAGCCGTATGTGAAGACCCGGCACCCAGGGAGAAACTGTGGTAAGAGATCCTTGATCCAGAGCGTTCCATTAGGATGGGTCCACGTGGTGAACGCATCGCCATTCAATCCATGAATGGCAACAATATCGACCGGGTATGACCTTGCAGTTGGATCGGAAGGTTTGGAGGGCACAGGAATGAGACCATATCGTTCAGAGCGTGAAAAAGCCAAGCTATCATCAGTTTTCTGCTCGCTCTTTATCTCAGAGCCTAGTCGTCTGACTAGCTTATTTTTCAACTTCTTCAACATGGTTGAACAGCTAATATCGCTTCGATGCGTTCGATGGATTGAGTAGAACAGTTTCGGGCACGGAAAATACGCGCTGGAGCAAGGCGGGGAAGTGGAAAATCCCGCAAAACCACGTTAATTGATAATCACCGCCCCACCGTACCTAGACAGGGATAGGGACAGGGCTGTCGATCCGTGAATCGGCGTTCGCCAGTACCCGTGCCACGTTTCAAATCCTTGAAGAATGATTTAACACAGGATGGCGATTTGATCCATTAAAAATCTGAACATCGCCTGCCTCCCCAAATTCATGAAAAATTGAGAAGCTGTATTTTCAACGCCCCACGTCTCTTCTACATTTCCTTCTCTACAATTCGATCACTAGACCTTTCAGCGGAGAACTTCCATCAGAGGTAGGGTCGAAACGATCCGAGTTTCTCCGACATCATCACCGGCAGACGTTTCCTTGAGCCAGTCGATCTTTGAAGGATAATCCAGTATGTTTTCCCCGTTAAGAGCTGATACTGGAACCAGAACAGTCCTGAGATGTTAAGCCAAGGTAACATGATTTGGGTATTGGCCACCAACCTTGTTAGCGTCAGCTCCGCTAGAGAATTGAAAGTGTTTGCAAAGTCCATAAACACTCGCTCTGACCAGTCAATTGAGTCCCTGTATAACAAGATTTAGCCAGCTATTGATGCTAAATTGCCGTCAAGGAAGCAAATACATTTTGTTGATGACGATCAAAAGCAGCTCTCTTGGTTGAAGCTGTTGATTGGAAATAAGCGATATCAATGCCTCACTGGAGGCCTTGCCTTTGTCAGAGTCGGTAGCATCAACAACCCAGAGAGCAGCGTCCGGTGTGGTGGTCACTTCTCATAGTCAGTCGAGCATCGTCACCTAACAGGTTCAGTATCATCACTTACTCTCCACCTTGAAACGGTTCGATGGGCCATAGAACGTCTGAGCGATGTGGTTTTTCTCATAGAAGGACGCAATTCCGTTGTACGTCGTAACTCCCTTTTCCTCAAGTTCCGCAAGTCGCATCATATCAAGCCCACACTGACACAATCAGCTGCCGAATCAAACTGAGAAAGATTTGCATAATACCTTATAAATCAAACTGCCAATGATAGTCTTCTTGCCAACTCCATCTTGGCCCAAAACTGCGAAGGTTTTGGTGGCCATAGTGGATGTCCACAACGTCGATGTACTGCTTGGTTGAAGTTAACTATATCAAAAGAAACGGCTGCGTTTCAAAGATGACGGTTGTTTCGCCACCACCTTTTCCAACTAATCTAGATGTCTAGCATTTTAGGAGCGGGGTTAAAATCTGTCTCCATATGCATGACACGTGTCGTATCACATGCTTTCATGCCCTTTGTCACAGTCATCCTGGTGTCCGCAGCCCCACTCATTCGGACACTGACTTGAATATGGGCAAAAATACATGTCAACAACTGCTGAAGAGCCATTGTTTGTCACAAACTTCCGATGACGATTTCATTTCATTCATGACTGCAGAGTGAATACTTAACAGAAGAGGCTAACAGAGAACAGTTAAGTTGGTGACGCGTATCTAGTCTCTAGCCTTAGGCAGAAACAATACGGTCGACGCGAACCGCCCCAAGCGTGCATGGGCCGCCTAAGAGGCGGGTAGGTCGCATAGGACTTTATCACAGGGCAGTGCCTGCCACCTGTGAGCTCCTGAGAGCACCTACTAACTGCAACAGTAAGGTTAGTGAAGTGTCTTAGGGAGTAAGGCCTACTTAGTTAGTAATAGCCTAGGAAATTATAGGAGAATTATTATTTAAGATTTAGCTTCTAGATAATATAAGACCTATTATCTACTATAACTGATAAGCCGAAGGATTGACCACACCTTAGTCAACGGTATGGCTAACTCTCAGGTCAGTCACGTGACTAATTGGTTCGCCACAGAATAGATCAACTAATGGCCTAGCGGATAGCCACTTGATTGGCCATTACTATACATTAGACTAGCATTTAAACAAGTGTATAACGTAGTTCACAAGCGAGTGAATCACACAAGCGAGTAAACCTGTCACAGGACAATAGTGGAACGGCGGACCTACGTACGTGTAAGGGGTGTTGCTGTGAGCAATGGGCCAGGGAAAGGATGGATAATAGGTATAGGTAATCATGTAGAATTCAACTTAACCTCCTTGGCTGGCTGGGCCGGCCAAGGGGTATTATCTCTAGTGTTCAGGCCGGGCTTTCGCCGAAGGCTCGCTGACTAATCCATGGCATCCCGCCATTTGACCCAAGGAACCAAGACCGTTACAATTATCCCCCTCTCTAGAGGTCTTGGTCCCCAAGGCCGTTACCAAAAAGCAGGCTCCCTCTGGCCCTGCGATACGCCCTGTTGGGTGCCTTGGTCTATTGCCAACTTGCTGTATCGCCAAGCTCTCGGCGAGCTCTCGCTAGTAAAGATAAGGTCACTTCTAGTCTTGCGACGTTGCTGTTGGGTGGCTCGGTCTATTGCCAAACTTTCTGGGTGCATCAGACTATTGCCAGCTGCTTTGTCGCCGGACCTTCGGTAACCTATCGCCGACTAATATTCATCGGATGACCATGAATCTCCTGTACACGAAGGTCCACGTATGGAGAGCTTGCTCCAATAGAGTTCACGTGGGCTGTACGTGGCCCAAGAGGGGTCCTACAGAACTCCTCTGTATGCCCTTTCTTAAGGCAACGCTCACAAGTCTGTTGACTATAACAGTCACGGCTGACATGGCCTTGCTTGCCACACTTCCCACAACTAGAGATCATCCGGGCCTTCTTGGCTGCCGGCCATCGGTCTCCTGGACCGGAAGTATCATCGGGCTTATGTCCCGGTCACGCCGGAGCTCCCATAGGCGCTCAGCAGCAAGGGCAACGTCTCTCGGACGCCATAGGTCATGCTTTTGCCTGACCAGGGCTCTCTGCAAGCCCTGTTGCAAGCAATAGAAAAACGAGAAGGCTAACGGCCGATTCTGCTCTATATCAGTGCCAAGTGCCTGATGTATCGCCGACCATTCGGCGAAGAATCGCAGAGGCGACTAGCCAGGCTATTGCCGGGCCTCATGGAGCTGGCCATACAGGCGTCTATCCTGAAGTCCTGGGTCGACGTGCGATCGGCGAATGAACGCTTCAAACGACGCCCATGGGCTCTGAACGTGGTATACCCCATTTCCTAGAGGCAGTGCGAAAGAAATCGCCGTTGAGAGTATCCTGGATGGCCCGATTGACCTCATCTTCAGTATATTGGCCCATTGGGCCATAAAGGATGTATCCTGAAAGAATAGAGTGATTTGATGAAGGTTGGAAAAAGATGTGATAGTTTGAAGTCAGAGGTTATCGTGGAAATGGGGTGGCTGGGAGGCATTTTTGGGTGGCCCACGTGTGGGGGGGCCCAGATGTGGGTTACTTGACTTACTGATGAATCCAGCGCCTCAGAATTACCTAGTGAGTTCCAAGACTCTAGACCTGGGTAGTAATTAATTGAAATGGGTGGTGTTAGTTGTGATGGCTTCGGTTCTGGGTGAGCAGAATGTAGGGGTGGGCAGACAGTGGGTTCCTTGACTCAGTCCGGATTTATCTGAGAACACAGAATAAGTTATAGCTTTGCTGCCGTCTGGATGGCTCATCTGTAGTGTTATGTGGTATAGTTTGTTTTATTCACCGCCTTCGGTTAGATACGGTTGGTTTCAGTCTCATAGATAGTCCCCTAAAGCCATACGTAACTCGGTAGAAGTGTCAGAATCACTTTGCCGACTCCTTGTCCTTCCTCTCCATGATCACCCAATGCTGAGTCACAGCTGCCTCACTTCGATGAAGCCTTTCTGCAATCCATGACCACTCCTTCCCCTCTTCAAGGTATACCCGCAGACGCTCCTCTTCCCAATCCGTCCAACGGCGGCGCTTAGACCTGTTCATGTTTTCCTCAACATTATTTGGACTGGGATAGTGATCGCAACTATCACCGTCGTTTTGGCCGTCGCTTTGGCCGTCGTTGTCATCGGTGTTGTCGTCTGAGCTATCACGTTTGAATGTGTCACTGCGTGCCAGTCCAACAACAGCCTCCGCTGCATGGTCATGTTGTACCGTGTTGAAGGTTCCGGGTTTTCTGTTGTTTTTTTCGTAAAGTCTCTCCGTAGCATAGTTTTTGATGTACCCAAGGAACAGTTCAAGCATGTCCATATGACTTTCCTCGTCAGGCGCCTGAGCGCTGCCCCCATTGAGAGTCTCGAGAGTGTTGATCATGCGTAATAGATGTTTCGCAGAAAAACCGCAAGTATGGCATGCGGCTGCGGGTGGGTTCACCATGGGGGTAACAGGCAGACGGGGAACCAATCCGCACGTTTCAGTCTGATGATTTGCGCTAGAAAAGTAGTGTGTGCGAAGTGAGGAACCATTCGATATGGTTGGCGAACGACCCCGTCCTGTTTCCTTACACCAGCTTCTTTCCGGGGGATTACTCAAGGCCGGTATAAGTGATCCATTAGGGCGCACCGTGTCTTTGCCACAATCTGCCAAACCGATAGGGCCATCTGTTTCAGACCGTTTCGGAGTCTCGACCGAGCGAGGAAGCTGTGTTTCCGTTTCTTTTGACAGCTTCTTGCTTGACTTTCCTGCCGGAACTCGAGATGGTAATGCGCGTAAAGTCCTGGTTGGCAGAGCAGGCGACTCGCTTCCATTGTCGACTCTCCGAAGCCTCATCCGTTTCGCCAAGCGTAGTTCAAGGCTCTCGCAAACACCCCCAGTTGTGCTGAAATCACGTTTCCTCTGACGGTTATTAATTTGGACCCCTTTCCCGGTATCAGAGGCGTGATCAGACGCTGGGGTAGGGAGTGAAAAACCGCGTGTCTGAGGCTCTTCCAACCCACCCATGGAACCGAGTGGTGCGTGAGCAGAATCACCGAGAACTGTGTCTCTAGCAACGGACGAGCTCTCTAAGCAGGCAGGCGCTGCGAACTTGCTTTCTGGCGGGACATGCAGCACAGGACTACCCAGGAAACTCTCTGCAAGTTCAGCTCTGGGAACGACCATCTCTTGATGACAGTTCTCAACACCAGTGATGTCATCGTCAGAACCCCTGCCGTAGTCCGCGGTCTCATCAGCATGGTAATTCTCGCTGCTCTCGCTACCATTTTCAACGTGAACTGCAGCTGTGCCCATGATCATATCAGTCCCATGTTTCTTTCTCGATCAAGTATAGACGACTTACATGTATTCATGTCGCTTGCGACAGAATCTATCAGGCGAAGTTTCTCAGTAGCCCATCGGGCGGGGTCAGGAGCCGATGACAGTTCCTCAGCCGAGGATGGATTTGCCTCTCCATGAGGTGCTTGTGCTGTGGCAGGCTGAGCAGATAGCGGTGTGCAAGAGAGCTCAAATGCCGAGTGTGGGTTGCCATCATCCGAAAAGATAGGCTTTGGCATACCAGCGATGTCACAAGATGGTACTACGCACTCTAAGGTCGGCGCGAAGTCGCATTGTGTATACGCCTCGGGGTGGCCAAGGCTCTGGACGGAGCCAAAGTCAAGGTCGCCAATGATAGCTAAAAGGTCAGAGCTTGCCCCTATTGGTTATAAGTCGAGGTCGGCAGGATGTGGCTGGAGTGTAATTGACATACAGCTTGTGGTCTGGGCCTCTGTCGCACCTAGGACTTCCACCTTTTGTCCAAGGAAGGTTGCAAGAGCCATTGATGGGAATTGCGCTTGTTTCTGCTGCTGCTGCTTTTTCTGCTCCTCATGCTCCTGTCGACGTTTCTGCTCGGCGCGATGTCTCCTACGCTCGTTTTTTTCGTACCACTGTTCGATGGACTGTCGGTCTAATTCCTTAAACTTTGTGTAGACCATTGTTGGCGACAAGAAAGATGGAGGGTTTGAAAGATCTGGTTTGAGTTGGCTGGCATGGTGATGGCGAAAGGAGGGCTTTATACATTCGTGTTCTCCGTCTTGCAGGGAGCCCCTCCTCTCCTGGCCACCACCGCTGCTTCAAAATTTTCGTCCAGTGACAGCCTTAGAAAAGCCTGCTGCGTCTACCCTACGGGACACGAAACCAGCATTACTCGGCCCACCGGCTCAACGCAACTCCTTCCTCATGTGGTAATCAGAATGATCTGATGTTTTCTTCCAAGCCTTGGCGATGCCCCTGACGCACTGTCAAGCGCCTTCTCCCGTGGTTGCTGGTCCGCCTCTCCCAAAGACGGCTGTGATAGCGGACTTGCCGGGCGAATGGTTGGCCATATCTGCAAAATCATGAAGCCATGAGCTCCTGCCTAGACCTAGCGAGCCACGTCATCAGCTTTGAAGTAGGCCTAGATGGTCTCCGCTCCCAGGCCATCCCTGGAGCATGAACCATGTTCGCCGAACTGTGATAGGCACCCATCCCACCTGGTGTGCAACTTCGGCGTTCTTGTGAC
>MU844662.1:0-14138 GCA_030867245.1 Colletotrichum eremochloae | reverse complement strand
CCCCCCCCCCTGTTTCCTCGTTTTCTTTTTATTCTCTTTCTTGTGCATGGAAACCGGGTGGGGATATCGGCCCAACACGGGAATGGATAGAGTCGGCAGCAACAATAGCCAGATGTCCCTTCCTTCCCCTTGATTCTCGGTGTGAAGTATGTGCGTCCTATGACTATCAAACAGGGGGCGAGTCGGCCGAGATCCCGCAAGGAGGCAAGATCCGGGCTATCCGCGATTGACGGAAACTCTGCCGCGGGTACAGCTCCAGAGCGTAGGGATTGGCTGCCGCGGCGTCGGGCTTTTGATCTGTATTGTGGAGTATCGGTGCGGAAGAGAGGCCGGGGAGCTGGGTTTGGGCAGGAGAGACAGGGTCGGAAAAGCTTGGTTGTTTTCCCTTCCCTTCTCTGCGTTGAACAGCGAATGTGATGTGATATGTGACCTAGGTATCTGATGGGTCCTATTCCGAGGCTAGAGACGGGCTGCCTGGGAGTGTTTCAACTTAAACCATGACGCCCTTGACTGATGGGGGTCTTTGGTGCCCGTCGAACGGCCGCTTTATGGATACCGGCTCCACGGTATGGCCATGACGTATTGCTGATGGCTTCATGGAGGCTGTTGCCAGCTCTGCCCCATAGTCGAGTTGGCCGGTGGAGGGGAATGGGGATAGATGATTCGGCGCGGCTCTCTGAAGGTCGGGATCGGGCTGGCTCAGGGTGGGGGGACAAGAACCGCGCCTGTTCTCTCGAATAGCGAAGGCTTGATAATGTCATGGGGACGGCCTGACCCCAATAAAGCTGTAGGTTAAGCGAGACGGGAAGGGGAGGCACGGGTCCAGCCGTGTCTTTACCGCCCAAAGACCGGTCTTCAGTGTCGATGGACCGAAACCGGCGTCCTGGGTTGGAAGATGGGGGATGTCATTGACGTTGGCTGCGTCAAGCAGGGAAGGGATGTCGAAGCTCTGCAAGGATTTGCAGAGATGGTGTCCATGATTGATTCACGGAGTGATTTAGTCCAATTGATGTTCTCTCAGTCTCTTCATCGTTTGAACGATGTTGTCTACAGTCTCCGGTCACGCTCGCAGGGAATAGCGCTCGCCTAAACAGGTAATGCAAAACTCTCGACTGATGATCGCCTACTTAACGACTGCTCTTGGGAACCTGCGATGAACATGCGTCTCCATGGGCACTCCTCTTACACTGCCCTTGGAAATTGAAATAGACGGACAGGGTGCCGCGTTAAAGCAGAAAACAGTCGCCCTGAACGTTCTTCTTCCTAGTGAACCCTTGGGAAACCCGAAAATAAGCATACTTGAACGTTGTCTAACGACGTATCCCAATACAATCCAAGGTAAGTGTCGTTAAAGAATGCCGTCTTAGTCTCGCGTCGGGGCGGGTGTGTGTCATCTCGATGATGTTTGTAGGGATTCCAGGGACCCCGATGCTGACGGGGACTGTCTGGCGATGAGAATTGTATCCACAACCATCGGCTGACGGTTTGCCGATTGACTAGATTTCGGTGACCGGGTTGGGGGCACTATGGTTTGATTCAGGGAAGCTGGCCTTGCTTTCTAGTGGTAAACAAGTTGCCTTCCGGTAGAAGAATGGACAGAAAGAGAAAGAAAAAAATAAAGGGGAGGGGGCTTGAAAGTATTCTTCCTGATGAGAAGTGGAAGTTTTTACTAACAATAGCCAAAGCAGACAAAGAGTAACCCCTGCGAGGCTAGAGCATACGCAGTTGTATAAGTGTAGGTAATAGTAGGAGTAATGGGGACCTTAAAACGACTCCGATGGGCCTTCAGAAGGGTTATCTCTCTCTCTCTGTCTGTCTCTGTCTGTCTCTCTGTGTGTGTATGTGTGTATGTGTATGATTCTGCTATGCAACTTTCCTCTTTAGTATTTTATGACATGAAAGGATGTAGGAGTAAGAAATAAGACGAAAGAATTGGGTGAATTTAAATGAGGCAGGAGATTGAGCTGGAACGGTTGATCACCTTGATGGTTTAACGACTATTCCCTGTAGGGGATGACCGATGTGGGTATGCATATTCTTTTCCGAAGAGCGCTGAGCTTAAAGTGTTTTTCTTTTGACTTTGGGGAAGGTGATTAGAAGTGACAGGGGTTGTAACTATGCTCCCCTTTTGGTAGTGTTACGGATAGAGCAGGATGGATGCTGTTCTTATATCTACATCGTCCTGCGTTGCCTTCCCTATCCTACGTCTTGGTAAGATATAGTCGAGGTAGAGACTTCTGAATCGCCAGTTGGGAGGTTGCTATGTGATATAAGGGTGATGGCGGACGTCATGTTGATATGGTTCACTGTTTGACGAACATGGAAAATGATATGGATTGGAAAATTATATGGATTGCAATGTGCAAATCCGGACGTTGCTATCTGAAGTATTGGTATGTTTCTATGCTCTCCTCAGCTAGGTCTCCATGATCTTTGGTCTAAGGCATAAACAGACAGGCCGATCTCTCCATTCACGTGGTTGGCTAATTTTACAACCTCATCATTTTGATGAATGCTGTGTTTGAAGTGGTGAGCACTACAGCATCCACGATTCTACCAGGCATATATCATAGGGAAACTCAGTAGTGTAGGGTTGTATCTAACTACAATACGACTTGGAGCTCTTCCTTCCTAATGTTGAACTACCACGTCCTCCAAGTAACATCATATTTCAGGAGGAACGTATAAGCGGCATCCTGCTGCAAATGATAATACGATGATTGTGTCGACGAGCGTCAACAAGTAACATACATAAGAGCTCATTTTCTTGGCGAACCCTATTCCTTGGACACTTTTACCTTTGAGAAACCGCCTGGTATCGTTTCTGGGTAGCCTGTGGAGCATATGTCTGCTACCTCTGTTGGCATTATTCATACTTGGACATCTCTCCCCTTCTTCTACTTCCTCCCTTCGAGCTATAGCCTTATTTCTTCCGATGGCCTAGCGGTTTACTCCCCCCTCCTTATGAGAAGAAATGACGGCAGGGGAGACGAGGAGTAGCTTATGTCGAAAATATTTGTCTCTGGCGAGAAGGTTGATACAGGCGGCGGAGCACCCGATTGTCCTCGGGAGCATCTCTGTCAAACATCGTAACATATCGGAGGCACCGCTTGCACGTCGGACCATCCAAAGACAACATCTGTCGCCCCCGCCAACTCTGGGGCTGTCTCTCTGAAACGCCATCACATTCCTCAACGGTTATCCGTCGGGCGACAGGAAAAAGGCATAGCAGTTACGGCTCAAACCCGTCACGTGTCTTACCAAGACCATTTCTTTCCTTTCTCTCAACCGAGGCAGGGGCTTCAAGACAGGTCAGTCATAGCAACATATCCACGGTCATTAACGACATCAGACGAGCAAGGCGTCGTCAACATGTCACTGTAGAGCTAGCCAACCGAGGCCACGTCGTCCAACGAGGCCTCGCCTCCCACTGCCTTCCCTGACTAAGCTATAGAGTAATGTTGTTACTCTCCCGGGGCGCCCTTCTCCGGCGCGAGGAGAGAACGGCGGAGAGGATCGCCGCAGGCCGATCCGACGTCGCGTGTGCGACTGACGGACCATTCGCCGTCCTCCCAGCAGTGGGTGAGGCGTCTCTCTGCAACGCTACGGCGGGCGTGTCGGTGTCACTCTTTCTCGGACCGCTGGAAGAGGCAAATCATGACGCCGCGGCCAACATCACGTGATCAACCAAGATAATCCACGTTCCCCCGTTCAAAGAACGGATCGTTTTCTGTCCGGTTACAGTCGTCGAACGAGCCTTGCCACGTTGTGTTGCGTAGGTGGCTGCCTCGACAAGCCACCATCGGAGAACACACAAACTCTATGGTGGCGACGAGCGCATACGATGGCTTGGAAAGGGGGCGCCGGCCCACGGAGAAGAAACCCGCTAGCTTCCCGAAACCGGTACCGACGTTGGATATACGTAGTAGGAAGGAGAAAGGGGGGCACAAAAGAAAGGGAACAAAGAACGATGACGGTCTGGAATTGCGGTAATCTTGCGTTTCTTCTGGGCCTGGGTTACATAATAGTCGGTAGCTACTGTCATTTCCCAAACAAGCCACCACGCGGGAAGCCGTGAGCGAGCACCGTTCGACGGAAACTTGCAGGTGGAGAGGAGGGCTCTTCGCCATTGGACGCTCTATGACAAGGGTGCGGATTGTAAGACATACATATCGGAAGTAGGTGTAGGCGGACATCAAGAAGCGAAGAAAGAGAAAGGTCATAGCGAAGTCAACGACGACGACGATGACAACCAAGACGTCTGAGTTAAGACGTTTTCAATTATGACAAGCAAACGCGGAAGCGGCCGGAAAAGATTTGGTTTCTTTTCAAAAGTCAGAAAGGAATAAGAGCCTTTTGGGCGGGCGAGGGGAAATGAGGTCCAGAAGATTTCGAGATTGCTCTTTGCCGTCTCAGCAAGGGTATGGTGGTTCGTTGATTGGTCGGGGGACGCCCGATATTTCCTTTATCCCTAGGGCTGACGCTGACATCGATGGGACGGACCAAATGGGGTTTCTTCTTTTCTTTTTTTCTATTCCCCCCCCGTTTCCAACGAATTTCGATTTGTCACGGGCTTAGGACGGGAAGCCCACGTTTCCTCGTACGGAGAGAACCCACGCTTTTGCGATGCTATTTTCTTCCATATGCTCTGCTGCATGATCCCCGCAAGTCAACGATTGGTCTTCTTTACCTGGCGTGGTGAATGAAGCCTGCATCGTTCGCAACAGGTCCTTCTTCTGGTTGATGGGCGACGGGGATTGGGAGATTTCAGGACCGCTTCTCGAAGCAAGCCCGTCTGACAACTCATATCAGCCACTTTGCAGTCGCGGGATGCAAGCATCTTGGCGGTACCTAGCCAAGGGCCGAAGGAGACAGGACGCCAGCCAGACCAGTGACGCAGCCGAGAGGTCCCAGAGCGACAAGCCGTGTCCTGCTGCTAGCCGGGGGGGCCACCACACGCGCGCATGCCCTGCGTGAAGAGGTTAGCGGCTGGTCATCTTGAGACTCGGATTCGCAGACACACATGCCCAAACACACGTCTGACACCTTCACCACGCGGCGCGGCGGTTCGTCCGCCAGATACCGGGACGTAAGCCCTGCGTGAATAAGGGAGCGTGCGGGTGCTGAGTGCGGTGCGAGGCGGCGTTACCGGTACAACTAGAGGTACGGATAGTACGTAGTGAGTCAAGGCAGTCGGCCACTCGCCCTTCAAGCCAGAGCATCTCCGCCCCTTCTGCTTCTTCCTCGTCTTTTTTATTTTATTTTATCTTTTATTTACCCAATTTTTTTTTCTTCGTGGTTCTTCATTTTTTTCTTTTGTTTGTTGGCGGGCGGGAGAGCGACCAGCGCGGATCTGGGATGAGTTGGGAAGGCGATCGCCCAACATCGGAGGGTTTGCTACCGACCAACATTTGGCTCGGGAGGGGTTTTTATTTTTATTTTTATTCGCATCATATTTCTTGGTGGGCGGACCGGCTGTTTCCTCGTCAAAAAAAGTGACAGAGGGAGGCTGGGGATTAAGAGCAAAGGAGGGAGATCTTCCGGCCTTCCCTCCCCAATTCGCAAGGATTGCCATAGAGTTCGGGCGCAGGAATGAAGATCTCTTGGTCTAGAGCACCCTCGGCCAGCACAGCAACCCTCCTATCGTGGGGTCCCACCTAGGTGTTCACGTTCACCACCCACACCCAAGCGCACGTTCGTTTTTGTCTGCGTTTCGGATCCAGTGCCTCACAACACGGGATTTCAGGCGGCTAGGATCCGTCGCTGTCACAGAGCCTTGACAGTTTGGCTTGACCGGATTCATGGCGTGTTGACGGGTATACGGAGTTAGTTAGGAAGTGAGGGAGGGAGGATGGGCGCATGAACGTATGTCGGAGACACGACGTGCGGGTCAAGACTCAAGGCGAAAGGAACGAGAGAGGTTTGCGAGTGAGCAACACAATTGTGGGCTCGTCAGGAAACGTGAAGGTGAGGATGTTTGGCAGGGAGGGCCTGACACGGGGCGGCGGTGCTTTGTGTCACCATCTCGACTGCTAATTCTCGTAGCTGTCTCTCGCCGTGCTGGGGTTCTGGTTTAGTTGTTTCGGTCAGTCGAGGGCATTGCCGTCCACCCGCCCTGCACCCCCATTCGTTTCAGTTGAGTTCGTATCTTGAGATGTTGGTGAGTCGGGGGGGTGGTGGTGACCAGTGGGATGGGGCGGGAGAGAGGAAAACCGAGATCGGCAATGGCGATGTTTCGTTGGTTTGACTCGAAGAAAGCAAAGCGTAGGTGAACGCTACCTACTTTTGGCGCTCGTTGCGGCACGAAAATGGTCAGAGAGGCATACTCCGGCGACACACTCCTGTTTCCGCCCCAAATCCGTTGCAACGGTGCCGGCCGGTGGAATCGGCCGCAAAAGGGAAGGGGGTCCCGTTCCGTAACTCGAGCAGAGCCTGATTGAAGCTTGATAGGAGGTGTCTTAAGCACGGGTCTGGCAACGACTCTAGAGCACGGCGGAGGTGAATTTGTGGGATAACGTGGGATCCGAGTCCCTTTTTTGTTTCCCAATGGGATGTTGCAGTCCATGAGCGAGCAAGCGAGGCGAGGAAATGGTTGTGCATCTCCCCTCCTCCCCACCGCGTTCCTCCTCCATGCGGAAACAATTTCCATAGGGTGATGTTTGCTGGGTTTTGGTCATCAGACGAGTCCCCTCCCCGTGTTAGGTACCGTTTGCTCATATCGGTTGATGGATCGGAACCGGGTTGCCAGGTTGGGACGCACGAACTCAATCCTCCACAATCGAACGGATGTCAGCAGCATAAAATATTGGACAGGGCAATTAAAGACGTCCACACCTAGACGCGCGCGCGCATAGGTAGTATCGGTACGACCATGGATCATGCCAGAGTCACTACCGAGATGCCGTAAGAACACGCACGGCAATGGTGGCGGTGCTTGGCTACCTATGTCGACAAGAAATCAGGCTTCTTGTCTTTTTTTTTTTTTTTCTGGGTACATCCATCCCCGGGTCCGCCCCACCCGCCCCGATGAAGAATGAACAGGTCTGCGTATCGCAATCGTCAGGATAGGGAGGGAGTTAGTTTCCCATGTTGTCCATCTCGGTTAAGGAGTTCGATAGCGATACTGGCTGGCGATGATGTTGGCGAGTGCGTAGTAGTAAGTAAGTCGGGGGGGCAATCTGTGGCTGGATCGAGTTGAAGGGCAAATATCCACAAGGCGCACACTACTGTGCACATGGACCGACTACCTACACTAGGTAGGTAGACTACACTAGGTAGGTACGGATACTGCGTATGCTGTGCTGTGAAAGCGGATACTTGAGCACGTTTTTTCCCCTTCTGGCTGGCGGGATGGTGGATGAAAATGATGGTATGGCTGCACAAAGTCCAGACCAGAACAGACCGGACCCTCACCGGGGCCTTAGTTAGCCAGGGGTGTCGGAGGAATCAAGGGATCCACAAGCGAGGAGTACTGTGCCTAAGTGGATCCACCTTCTGTCTAGCTCTTGCCATCTGGTGGGTTGGAGCCAATCAGGGCGCATAGACGCCCCGGTACTCAGGTTTCGACAGCACCATGATCCCTGCGTAATCAATCTCGTGCTTGTGTCCCGCAGATTCGCTTCCTTCCTTTCCACTTGGCACTGCTGCGCTGAGCTGAGCTGCACCTGCGCCTTTTCCCTCCAACCGTGGTTCCTGGTCTAATATAGTGTAGGTAGTCCAACTGAACTGTTGCTCCCCCCGTTCCCCACCGGCCGCTCGTTCGTCCTTGGTTCTGATCCCCCCCCCCTCCACCTCTCGTTCTCTCACTCACTCTCATTATCACTTTCCGTCCTTTACTCACTCACTCACAGTCCTCCCCGCCCCCCCCTTTCAGCTTACTTTCGCTCCGCCCTCCACCTGTCGTCGCCGAAGACTTACTATGTATGGGAAACCGGTAACCTGGACTATACCAGAGCTGATATAACCCATTTCACTCTCTCATTACCCTCCCATTCGCTTCGCCCCCTCCCCCATTCATCCCCTCCCATCCCGTTCATTCCCTTCTTGCACCCCAGTCAGCCCAAGCCCATTTACCGCTGTCTGGCTTGCCTTTCTCGTTGCTCACTTTCGTTTCTTTCAACCGCCCTCTTCTCAAGTCCCTCTTCCTCCACCCAACATCTCCAGGTTCTCCATCTCCCGCCCAGCCACGAACCTTACACCTTCGACGACAAAAGAGATCCGAACCCCCCGTCCGCCCGTCCCGCCGCCATCGTTCGATCTTCCGGCCGACAACTTCGCAAATCGCCGTTGATGTCTTTCACTTCACTCGCCTAGTCGCCTATCCTTTCTACCACCACAAATGCCGAGCTAGTCTCACAGTCCACTCGTTTTCCCAACTATACCACCATACTTTCTCACTCTCGCTATCGCTACCGCTCCCCGAAACGCCCTCTTCCCGCTCGCCTCGTCACCTCGTCCATTCCAGTCCAAACCATCCCAGCCACCACGCATTCCTCGACGTGTGCTTACGACAAGAACTACGACTGTCCCCATCGAGCTGACATTCTGTTTCTCCTTGGTTATATCTTTCACCATTCCCTTCCACGGACGGTTCCCCCGGCACCGACCAAAACGGTCCACTCGACTTAGGTGTCTGAGCGCCCTCCCGATTTGATCGACACCTTCACCCAACGGTGTCGCTTCGAGATCGGCATCGCCTGATCAGCGTTTTCGTCCTATTTTCTCCCATTCATCCCGAGCCAGATTATATCCATCATGGCCCAATTCGACCCTAACCTTCATCTCCGCTCGCTCGAGGAGCTGCGCGCTGGTATGTTGCCCAACCTCACGACAACCTCCCGATCTACCCTCGCTGACACCACCTCAGTCATCCTCCCTCGTCAGAACGGTTGCCTCAAATGCGAGGACAAGGCACCGACATGCCCGACCAACTGCAAATCCGACGAGTTCTGCTCATTCACCATCCCGACATGTACCACCTGTGCCCAGGCCTTCTGTGCCAAGGACGACAGCTCTTCGTCGTCCTCATCCGGCAACCAGCCCAACACCGGCGCCATCGTTGGAGGTGTCATCGGCGGTCTTGCCGTCATCGCCATCGCCACCTATCTAGTCTGGAGGTTCTTCATCAAGACCAAGAGACAGTCCATTATCCAGGAGTCATACATTGAAGAGGCCAGCGAGAAGACCATCAACGAGAAGACGACCGGCCAGCCGCGACAGAGCAACCGCGACTCGACACACACCGTGCACTCGATTGCGTCCACGGTCCTCACCCGCGCTTCCAACATAATCCAGATCGCCTACATCCCCGGCGTCACGAATCGCGCCACGCCCACGTCGCCTACCCTCCTCGTTCCTCCTGTACCTCCCATCCCGATACACGCATCCAGCTCCGCCGCCAGCAGCCCGTCCCCTTACGAGGAGCAACACTTCTTCGTTCCTGGCGAGCTCCGCGATTCCACCTACTCCGGCATCTCCGGCTACACCGACCGGTCCTCCGTCGCCAGAACCTCCTACGCCCCTCGCTCCAGCATCGCACCCAGTATTGCCTCGACTATCTACGGCAAGAACGCCGTTGTCGTTGCACCTGCCCAGACCGGTATGCGTGCCAAGGCTGCCGTGGTGAGCGTCAAGTCTTTGCCTGCCAGCACCAACGGCACCGTGACCCCTCCCGTCCCCAGCGTCGACTACGAGAAGTACGCCCCCGGTCGTCCCAAGAGCCGTGACAGCACTTTCAGCGTGGGTTCTACCTTCCTCAACAACGCCATTACTGCCACCGCAGCCCCTGCCCAAAGAGCGCAGGTTGTTCGTGTCGGCAACGGCAACGGGCCCAAGCAGGTCAGCGTTGGGTCTTCCAAGGCTTCATCAACAGCAGAGGCGGCCTCTGTACCCGGGACACCGTCGCCACTCAGCACAACTGCCACCAATGTCGACTCCGCCGCCTCCACTGTCCTTGGCGAAGGTTCAGTTGTCGACCAGGGCCCCTTCTCTGATCCTCCTGAGCCCAGTTCCGCGTCAGCCCGCAACAACCACAGCTTGAGTGCGGTTATCGAGGAGGCTACACGGCGAGCCGCAGCGGGACCCGACAGGCGGTCTCAAAGGACAAGCTCTTACGAACGGGGACGCAGTCCCTTTGGCGATGAACACGCCACCAAGGACTAAAGAGCAACAAAAAGAAAAAGAAAAGAAAAACACACCCCGCCCTAATACCACATGATGGTCTAGTGCAGCATTACTCATCAAATACCGCACGATAGGCATTGGCTTTGATCACGATTTACTTACTACTGTTTACTTACTCGCCTATATATCAGGGATGCACTCCCAGGTTTCTTTCTCGTATCTACCTTTTGCTAGACGACCCGGTCGGATGACGCCTACGGGACCAGACCGAGGGACGACTTTGGATGGATAAGGGCTCTTATGGGATGGGCCCCGGCGTCGCGGATGTTCTACTTTGACTTTACTTCATGGGAAGAGTTATGGGATGATGCGTAAAAGGCGTACGTCAGCCATCGACGCCTTTACCGATGTGTCTATTGAATAAAGATGTGATTATCCATCAATGAAAAGTCCGAGCCTTTGACCGTGAAACCCACCCTGGTGATTGTGATGGACCACCATCACCGATTATCACCATTCGATGGCGGACCGTAGGAGCCCTTTTCTCTCTCTCTCCCAAATCCCACTGTCTCCTCGAGGTTTGCTGATCGGCCAAGCGATCGTCGAGTTTTCCGGGGTGAGTATTGTGGTAAACCTGGGCGAATCTCGCTCGACACGCCGATCCTTGACGTTTTCCTCCTCTGTCTCCCCTCGTTTTCTAGGGCAGGACGGCGTAGCATGGCAAGGAGGCCGCCTGCGTGTCGCGAGAAGAGTATCATCGTGCGAGCTGCCATGGATGGCTCGTCAACGCAAAACAGACCCTAGGCTTACACGGCTCGATACGCCATGCGCGAGCACGGATACGAAAATGGAGGGGGGGGGGCTTGCGTCGTTGATGTGCCGATCATTGAGATGCATATCTCACGGGAGGATACCGGGGCTGTAGGGGGTGTTGGGCGCTGGGCGCCGAGTCGACGCGGGACGTGGTGGCCTGCTGGCTCGGGGCTTTCCTTGTGTCCCCGACGTGGGTACGGGCCCCGAATCGGAGCGGTGTCGACTTCACGGCCAACCTCTCTCTCTCTCTCTTTCTTTGCCTTGAACAAGAAGACGAAGAAGAAACAGTCCTGAGGAATTCGGGATGAGAACGCGGGCGCCTGAAAGAACCCCCTGCAGGTAGCTTAGGTGCTTTACTCTTGTACGTGCAGAGCAGGGTCTTGATAGTTGAAAAGGGTGGGGGGGAGGGTTCTGTAGCCAGATCTTACCCTGGACTGCCAACCCAATCACCTTGTAGTAGGAGGGTTTCCGGAAAGTTCGTCTTGTTCTTGGTCGCGGACAGACGATGCCTCGGAGCATGCCTTTAGGAGCATGGCTTACCCGACTTGTCTTGTGCTCGTCACCCCTTCTGAGAAAGCCATCGTCTCGGAGGACATCTACAAAAGGAGCTGTCGCCATTCGGAGCTTGTAGTAAAGTTTGATGCCTTGAGCCTCACAGGATCTCTCGCCACCCTTTGAGTAAAAGAGCCAACTCTCGGGGGCCAGGTCCCCTAGATGATAGTTGACATGTCTCGCGGCAGCTGTAGAAGCAACTGCTGCGTGCTACTCCCGGGGCTCATAGTCTATGAATGGGCGACAGTTGAACCTTTGACACACTTCGATCTTGTTCTGCCACATGGCAGACATAATGAGATGGCAGGGTCAAGCTTGATTTATTCACAGAGCCATCTCTTCACCTCCCCTTCCCCCTGGGTATCTGCCGCGGATGTGAAGAATATGGAATTAGATGATATCTATCTCAAGCCATGGCCGACAGAACTGGTATGTTGTACTATGTTATGATTAGACGCTTGAAAGGCCGTAACATCGAATCCCCTCTTCGATTGCGACGACAATGGCAGTGTACACAATCGGTAATGTCAAGGAAGGGGAGGAAACCTG
This sequence comes from Colletotrichum eremochloae, assembly GCA_030867245.1. Taxonomy (NCBI): domain Eukaryota; kingdom Fungi; phylum Ascomycota; class Sordariomycetes; order Glomerellales; family Glomerellaceae; genus Colletotrichum; species Colletotrichum eremochloae. Next base: position 2,102 of record MU844662.1, on the reverse strand, counting down.
GGTTTATGCAAACAACCCCTGCGTTAGATTCTGAGCGGTAGGCATCAATACGCGATTGACCGACAGAACCCCCCATTCGTTCATGTTACTGTTGACATCACGAAACCTAGTTTTTCTTTGTTTAATTAACTACTTCCGTTTTTGAGTTTATATGAGAACACATCGGATGGCTGAGCAGAAGTAAGCAATCTTGGCGGCTAGAGGTAAAGGGCCTAGTCGCCGACGCTCTTTGGGCCTATGTGCTCTCAAGAAGGGTTCATCCTCCCTTCCTCTCTTGACCCTGCGGGTTTCACACTCTGAAGGACACTCGCAGAGGGAACACTCGGTCTCCAAAGCCTTTGCATACCCGTGAATCTACTCGCATCGCCGTTAAGGAAAAACGGAGTGATGCAAACAAACCAAACAGAATCTACCTAGGTGGAGATACGGTATGTAGTCACGTCGTGAGAAAAAGAGGGGGGGGAAGGGGAAGAAGCAAAAGGATATGTTCCGAAACCGAGAATCGAACTCGGGGCTATGCCTAACCTCTCAGCAGAGATGAGAGGGCATCATGTTGGCCACTACACCATATCGGAGGTATTAGATGATAATCACATCGGATTTTGTTGAGGTGGAGTGAAAATTTGCACATTATGTATCCTCACAACCCCACACCCCTCCTTCTCCACTCGCGAGGGCAGACCCATGGATGGACTTCAACAAGGAGCATCATTGATATTGAAAACAATTTCTCTTGGGGTTATTTTTTTTGGTGTTGCAATTAACACGTTGACTTGGTGTGCGCCGGGCGATGACGCCAGGTTGGTGCTTGCTGGAGGCATCCCGGCTGTCAAGAAATATGTTCAAGGACTCCGTAGCCATTGTCACTTACATACGTAATGAAGAAAGCCATGTCTTGGGGGGAACGGAGGGGGGGGGGGGGATATCTTGGTATTAGGAAATATATCAGAAGGAGTGAAGAACTGATATACAGCAAAACATAGCTCCTATATATAGGCTGAGGGCATGCTGTGGAGTGGAGGGCTGGTCGTAGAGCCGCCGGAATGGCAACAAGTCGGCTCGAGAAGTAGACCACGAATATGATTCTGGTTTCAACTATCTCTTCATACTCAACCAAATTCAAAGTTGATTTTCTCTCACAATTCATCCATGGCATAATCATTGTGAGCGTCTCCGAAGGCACAAGAATCTGACATGGCAGACAGATGGCTGACGTGTCGAGCGTAAAAGGCAGACATGCAAACCTATACCCCGTCGAAACGCAATGGTATTTGCCGTTGCTCCGCAGCTGAGCCAGAGCGGGAAAAAAAAAACGTCTTGGTTTGAACTATTTCACGTTGCTATCCGTCACAGGTGCCTTGGACTCTCTGGGATACGTCGCCGCCGTCGACGGTTTCGTGTGAATACTCTGACAGATACAAAATGATAGACATGGAATACCTCCGGAACCTGCATAATGGATTTTTGAGACGGTCTTGACTCCGGCCAGCAGCACACACACGGGTTGTCCACGTGGTGCACTCGGCAGAAGCATGCAGCGCTGGTAACTCAAGCCCGATGCCTGGTTGCTATGTCAGAACTAAGCGCGGTACGTCTGATGTCAAAGTCAATGTCCGGTATACTGAGGTATTTATCAAAAGCTGTTCCCCTTATGGCCTCACAGGTACACAACAATACTCTAACACATTAGAATAGACACAGTATAAGCATCATGCCCGATACTCAACGCCATAATAGAAGTTTTCTGAATAGAAGCACATTACCATTGCATCTCGAAGCCAAGCCTTCCTATCACCCACGGCGTCCAGAGCCTTTGGTGATGGCTCCCTCTCAAGCGCATACCCAGCGCAGGCAACCCACGCCACGCAGCCAGGGCAGGCTTTGCGTCCTGCACGACGCGGGAAACCAGCGCAAGATCTCCCCTTCCGACCCCGCTTCAAAATTTCCTTCCTTACTTCCTGTGGGGTGCCTTCCAGGAGGCCAGCCGTCTCTCGCATCTCACTCAAAGACGGGCAAGGAACACGGGGGCCGCAGCGGCAGATCTGCAAACCTGCAGGCTGCTGCGTTTTTGGCACAGACAGAGCCCTTCCTTCCCTCTTGGG
>MU844661.1:0-14403 GCA_030867245.1 Colletotrichum eremochloae | reverse complement strand
TTGAAGGCCATAATACTTATATCCCTTATTGCAATAGGGAATCGAGCATGGGTTGAATGCATGACTCGGATATGCAATGTCCAGGTCTGACAAGATCTGTGATAAGTCTCAAGGATGAAGTGCATCGACACACTATGACTCTGGTCACCCCTCACTTCGGTCATAATCCGGGAGTCTATACTATGAACGTGTCGATTTCAACTATGCCAAGTAGAGAATGACATGTCAAGAACTTAACCTGGTTTCATGTTTAAGTCATCAAAAATACCACGTCGAGTCAGCCGACCACGAGCCAGCACGAAACATGACATATAGTCGGTTGTATTTTTTGGGGGGCGGCGCGGGCGCATAGGCTTTCGGAGCGGTCCACCCTAGAAAGAAGTTTAAAAAAGCCGAAACCAAGCGAGGCTCTCGGCGGCATTGAGCTCCCTGAACCCGCGCATTCTTCGCTCCCGCGATATAAGCATGGTCCAGGAGTTACAAAGTGGTCTATAGTACTTCACACATAACACCACGACGTGCCGCAGAGTGGAAGATTCGATGGAGCTTGGATTCCAGACACTTTCGAGACGATTTATCGGCTGTGTCGGGGTCTCTCAACTACCCATCTCATCGCAAGCTACCACTATGGAGCAAGGCGCGGATTCTTCGGGGTTGCAAGCATTAAGCGTGATGAAACGCGCTCGCTTAGCAAACAAGTGCAGATTCGGTCTCCGTGGAGCATCGCGCGAGACGCCTTCACTTGACGCGAGCCGAGATCAGTGACATTACCCCAGATACGCGACGTCGCACTGAACCTTCGCGTGTAGGAAACCGTTTTGAAATTCGCTGAAAACCGTTCGTCGAGTTGCTTGACGGGTTGGCAGATGAGCTTATCCGGTAGGCAGACCCTCTCGCCTGCACACACGCGGGGAATTCCAAAACACTAAAGTTGGACCATAAGTAGGGTAGTCGTTAGAAGCAAGCAAACACCATTTTTGTCCTGGTTGCCTGCCCCTCGCAAGTAGTCCGTAACCTGTATTCGCCGATAAATGCAGCAGTCTGCATTGACGAAGAGGTTGACATAGACTTTACATCTGTGAGTCGGCCTCGGAGTATGGCAAGTTTTAGCGATTTCATGAGTCGCGCTTGACAGGAGGCGGAAACGGTGCCAGATAAGGAATGGTAGATAAGGAAAAGCGCAATACAAGCGAAGACGGCGACGGTTTCGGAATCCGGAGGGAAATCGTTATGATAGTGGTAAATAGGAAGATGTTGATTTGATCTGGTGCATTCATGTTATACTGTGTTCCTGGGGAAATACGGCGATGGTTTGGTGACCCAGTTATCGACACTTTCAATGTTAAACTTGATTGATTGGCTTCTGGCCAGATTCTGTAGGCAAAACCAGCACTCGAAATCTCACAAGCTATTCTCTTGATAAGCATCTTACGGCTACCTTAATGGAAGATCTGATAACCAAGGGAACAACGCCACAGGCTATTGCCGTTACATCAACTTCCTTCAGTGCACCATAGATTCAAGTTGGACACTGCGCAACGGCATTGGGATACTGTTCGTTGTAATGGAAGCTCTTATATCCGAGTTTCTGCAACTATTTACGATGAATGGAAAAAAAGAAATATTATATACAAGAATCTGACTGGTCCACAGTGCAGTAGTCAACTTAGGAAAGGGGGTATCTTCCAATTTACAGCAGTACAAAGGGAATATTATGCCATCTTCTTCGCCTGCTCCTCCAGGGTCCGAATGAGTTTGCTCTTCTGTCGAATTTTCTTGCCCCATTTGAGGAAGATGAAAGGGACCGGCATGAGCACGACCTCGGCGACGCCGACAGTGATGCCCGCAATCCGCGGCGTCAGGGCAGCGTACATGCTCTTGCCCACCAGCACCAGCACGGCGCCCAAGATGGATCTGAAAACAAGGTTCCCCGCAGACGCGGACGTGGCGTACATGCCAAAGACCTTGGAGATGTAGCTGGTTCCGTAGATAAAGACGAGACCGAAGCCGTATCCGAAGGGGACCCCGGACAAGACGCTCCAGTAAAAGGGAATTTCTACGGGTAGGGACGTGAGGGCGAAGGAAAGCTGGCCAATCGGCTCCAGCACCGCACCGATGCAAATGAGAAGAACGGTGGCCTCGGGCTCGATCTGGCCGGTCTCGGGGTTCTTTGGCTGGCGGTTCACCAGCTTTCTCAGCAGCGGTTCCGTGGCGAGGACCAGCGCGATGCCGACAAAGACTCCGATGAAGGCCAGTCCAGAGATGGACGTGCTCCAGCCGCGCTCGGTTCGGTATACGATGGGGAACGCGACGTATGCCAGCTGGACAATGGCGTAGATGACGGAGATGTAAATGTTCCAGAACATAAGAACGGGCTCGGTAAATGAGAGAATGAAAGGTCGGGAAACGGCAGTCCTGATCCTGCGGAAGATGGGTACCGTGTCGTCAAAGTCGGACCAGTATCGGTGGTCGTTCTCCTCTTTCCGCTTCATGGCCGCCTTCTTCCGGAGAAGGGTAGGTCTGTATGTCTCGGGAACGGTCATAATGAAGAGAGCCCCGACGGCTGTTGAGATCAAGGACATCCAGTTGAGTGATCTCCAGCCCCAGGCTTCGACCAAGAACCCGCCCTGTCGGAGTTGTTAGAGGGAAATCCGAGTACTCGCGCTTGAGAACAGTTACTTACCATGAGGGGTCCTAGCACGGGGCCATTGAGGGGACCGAATGAGTATACCGACATCGCAAGGGGAAGATACTTGGGGTGTGTGATGTCCATGATGGACCCGCCGACATTGGAAAGCATCACACTTCCGGCAACGGCACTTTGGTCTCTGTTAGCTCATACCGTTCCAGGTATCGAATGAGAAGAGCAGCTTACCCTAAGAAACGCGCGACAATCACCATGGTGAAGTCGGTCGCAAGCGCAGCAACTGGAATCAATGCAAGGAAGACGCTGAGGCCGCCGATGTACATCGGTCTCCTTCCAAAGGTCTCACTCAATGGTGCCATGATGAGGGCCCCGAGGGCCAGGCCCACCAGGTAAAGAGAGATACCGAGCAACGGCAGCGACGGATTGGTGATGTCAAGGTCAGCGGACATCTGGGGGATGCCGCTCGAGTAGGCTGTGGAATAGATGCCGGTCGCCAGCGTCGTCAGAGCGAACATGCCCACGACGAGGATCCGGTAGGCAGTCGACCAGTTCTGGGGGTCATCCGGATCTCCCTCCCAGAAGTCGACGCGGAAGGCCTTCAACGCCGTGGGTGCGTCGTCCTCAGTCTCGGGGTTCTCATACTTGTCGAATTCCTTGACGTCAAAGTCAAAGTCGGGCACGTAGAACGACCACCGCGGCGGGAGCGTCGTCTTTTCGTTAAAGACGCCATCGATATACTCGTTGGCGACTGGGTAGTATGAAAGACGGCTCAGGCGTTGGACGCGGGAGAAGTTGTTGGAGGTGCGCGACTGAAAGTGCTGGCTCTTTCGCATCCAGGAGCTTCTGGGGTTGATGTGGGAAAGCCGACCCAGCGGCGGCCGAGGGGACGATGACGGGAGAGGCGCGAATCCGGCCTGCTTCCGTCCGCTCGAAGGGAAGAGCTGCAGCCTGGCAGAGTCAGGTACTTGCAATGAGACCGACATAGTGATGGCTGGCGCATGCTGGTTGTTCCTGGCGGTGAGTGAGGAAGAGAAAGCGTCGGTCGACGATGGGCCTCATCCAGTGATAACTGCAGAGTACAGGGAAACAAGCCTGCAGAGGACGGGGGCGACCCTATCAGGACCGGAAGTTGTAAGGGGCTGGAACCACTTCATTTCGATGTCGTCGTCCAAGACCCAGCGAAGGCTCTCCAAACACGGCACAGGCCTGTTCGTAGCCGCCATCAGCCCGGGGTGGCTGATGAGCTGCTCCTCCGGCCGGGGACCCCCCCAGCACCGGTGATCGACTGGGATCTCAGGGGCTGCAGCGATAGCCCTGCAAGAATTAATCTGTCTGAGAGCTCCTGAAAATATAGCCCCACCGCATAGTGACCACATGCGTACTAACCAAACTATGCAACAAACGGTTTTAAGGAGTTTGGCTTGACGTATAGTAGGCACTGGTGATGATGTCCATGCACTGCTGGCGAGGTTTCCTAGCCAGGCCAGGGAGGCCCCCCTGTCATTCTCTTGGTCGTACTCTGGGCATGCACAGGCGATCGTCGTGCAAGGGGGAGGGGTGTGTGGCGACATGGTATGCTTGCCAACGATAAGGCGAGAAGACAGGTTTCTAGATACTGCATGGGCTGGACTGCAGAAGGAACCTTCAGGTTCTCCCCTCCGATTACCCGCGACAGAAAGTCAAAACGGCCCCATGAATGGCACGTAGGTGGATGCCAACTCGATATGTTTCCAGTGATAACGTGAAGCACTCGGTCACCTGCCGTCCTGCTGCACGTCCCGCACACCTTCACCGGGTGTCTGAGGTTCTCATGAGACTCGTGGCTATTTCCTGGTTAGGTAGGCGGCATTGCGGCACGGCAATGGGCGGGGGCGGCCTGATACGTACACCAGCGTTGACGCGTATTCTTCCCGCAAACAGTTTTCGGCTGCTTTCGATGCGTTTGAAGGAGAGAAGAAAGCGGCTAGGCAGGTCCAAATTGACAAGCACAAGAAACAAGCGCAACGCCCTGCCCGCTCATGTGAGACCCGTCTCACTGTCACACCGCATTAGCGTGGCGGCAATTACAACGTTCATCTAATCTAGACCGAGAAGAACTGACGGCAATTTCTTTTTTCTAGAAAAAATAAAAACGGGTCACGATCCAGCAAGATTAGACGGATTCCAGATTTACGAGCTTAGGCAGAAGCATGTGACGCTGTGTATATGCACGCATTCGGTAGAATACTCAAAAGTGTCAACAGGAATCGGCGGGTTGCATGATAGGGTGGCTTGCCAAGAAGTGCAACAAGATTACGTTGTAGTTACTCTTTTCACATTTAGGAGACGGTCTAAGATAGTGCCAAAAATTTTGATTGTGGTATCGAACAGATGAATTAGAAATCAGCAGCAAATTGCAAACACGCTCTCGGTGTGACAAATTATACTCCGTCCGAACAAGATAGATATGTACAATGAAGATCGGACACCTCCGCCCCGTGAGCAATGAGAGAGCTCTATGCCCTAAATCCAAAAGGCTATGTACCAGTTGACGCTCCGCTCCCGAATGGTGAATAGACAAATTGTAACGAAAACCGCGCGAAGAAAAAAAAAAGAAAGAAAGAAAGAAAAGTGTCTATTTGGCCTTGAAGGCCTGGCCAATGGCGCCGCCAGGGTGGTTCTTCGCAAAGACGGCGGACACGGAGGGGTACATCTCCTTGGACGCGACATATGCCAGGGCATCACCGACGGCGATGGCCATGGTGGTCGACGTGGTCGGGGCAGACACGCCGAACGTGTCCTTCTCCGACTCGGGGATGGGAGCAGGCAGGAGGATCAGGTCCGGGCGCTGCTTCGCGATCTCGCACGTCTCCATGCTGGTGGGCGAGGTGAGGAGGATGAGGGGGCACTTCTTGTTGAGGTGGGGGAGCAGGAGCATGAGCTCGGGGGTCTTGCCGGAGAAGGTGATCATGATGAGGGTGTCGTGCTCCCCGACGACGCCGAGGTCGCCGTGCAGGGCCTCGGTGGGGTGGAGGAAGACGGCGGGGAGGCCCAGGCTGCTGAAGGTGGCCGTGAGCTTCTTGGCGATCCAGCCAGACTTGCCGACGCCAATGAAGACGACCTTGCCGCGGTGGTCGCGGTGGCGGGTGAGGGCCTCGATGGAGCGGTAGAAGCCGTCGCGGCAGACGCGCTCGGACGAGTACAGCTGGGTCAGGGCCATCAGGGCGTTGGCCTCTGTCCGGAGGACATGGATGGCGCCATCAAGGCGGTCCTCATACGAGGCGCGGGCGCCGCACTCGTCGTGGGTGACATCTCGTAGCGGAGACCTGGGCATGGGCGATTTGGGGCCGCGGATCTCGTACGTCTTGGAGAGGTTGACGTTGAGCTCGACCGGGCCACGGCTGCGCATGCCAGTAGCAGATCCAGAGCGGGGAGGCACCATTGTGAAGGAGGGAGTTGTTGTGAGGAAAAAGAAGGGAAAAGACGTGTTTGGATTTGTATGTTTGTCAAAGTGTGAAGCAGTAAAGTGAGTCCCGCTCAGATCAGTTGACCAACCCAGTTGATTCTTGAAGAAGAAGAAAGTGTGGTGAAGTGAAGTTGATGATCCTGTTGATGCTGATGTTTTCGTGATGGAAGGGGGCGAGGAGATCCGCTCTTTAATACTGGTCAAAGGAAGATGGGTATATTACTTTTGACTTTGGATATCTCTTGCGCGCACCGAAAGCAAAAGAGAGGTTGATAGTTGGGCGTAAAGCGGAGACCAAATTTGATATGCAGGGAGCCCCCCGGCTCCAACTTAGCATGGGCGATCTGCCGTCAGGTAAAGACTATGATAGTGGCATCCTGCCGGCGACCGGGGATGGATGAGTTTGTAGCAGGGTGAGCCGGGGAGGGAGGACCAGAGAAGCCTTTCATTTACTCTGGACAAGGCTTCTTGGCTCCGGGATGGGGGGGGCGGAAGGTTACGAAGTCGTAGTCTCAAAATAATCCACAGTAGACAGCGGGCCCCTTACTGAAGTGGCAACCTGACGCGAGGGGTCATGCATCCATTCGGCACACGAAAGAAAGCAAGAAGGCCAGATGCGGCAGGGCGGGCCAGCGGTCAGCGGCCTCGTCCCGAGATGTTGTTTTTCCAAACTCCCTCGGCAAGCCAGCCTCATCTGTCAGGAACGAGGTCAAGCCACACAGACAGGGGTGCACGTTGGTAGAACCCGAGCTGGCTTGCTTGCTTGCTTGCTTTGGGTATTTGCAGTCCTTTGTAATGCAGGTAAGGGGGTCTTGGCCCATATCACCCAAACAACCTTCATCTCCGTCTGCCGGAGGATAAGAGGGGAAAAAGAGAGCTCCCGATAAAGACTCGACTCGATAAGACTGGAACAAACTTTAAGTGAATCAATGCTGCGCCTCCCCGTAGATGTTGTTAATAGTATCATTGTGTAGGTATGCAACCTTAAGAGAGACCGCCTTTAAATGGTATATTAGTAGACACTGTAATGATATATCTGAGGTACCAGTATAGGTGTATATCACGACCTGCCAAGAAGGAATGCACTGTGTCTATACTTGAAAGACGCTGGGCAAACGCGCAGTGCATGCGGTTTCAATATTATGAGCGGAGGAACTGAGCCTGTCAGAATATTTTCCAGGCTTCGTGATACGTCTGCGCTACTGTCGTTTGATCCCTGCGTACTAAGTTTCTGTCGACCTTCACCTTTTTTTTTCTTCTTTTTTTTTCAACTCCCTCTATATTCGGGGGGATTATGCACGGTGCTGAAACGGTTGCTGCATCGATCCGTCAGGCTTACGGGGCGTTGGAACTCGATCGCAGCTACACCAAGAGATGAGACGACTCGACAATGATGGGACGACATTTTACCTGTTCTTCGGCAAATGTTGACTGCTACTTTGAAACGGTGCTCTGGAGTCCAATACGGAGACAGGTGGATGTGCATTACGTGGACGTGGACGTGGGGGGAGACAGAGGGAGGAGGCTAATTCGGGAAGTGGATAGCTTTACCCGATAAATGGTGGCTTTACCGAATAGATGAATGCCCAGAATGCCCAGAACAGCTGTATGTACGGATATGGCAGAGCCTCCTTGAATCCAGGCAGTTTGCTCACCAGCCACACTGATGGGGGCCACATGGGACTACCGCGTAAGCTCAGGGGGGCCAATAGAAACCAGTTTCATGCCCTTGTCGTTGATGTCGTCGATCGACCGCCATTCGGAGCAACTTGGCAGGGGTCCAGGGGTCTCTGCCTGTCTGTCTGTCTTGGGCTTTGCCGCTTTGGAGAGCGACCCGACTGGACCCGACTTTCTGGTTTGGGGGGGTGGGCAGGCTTCTTCAGTATGTACTGACTGGAACTTGGCAGTAGGGGGACCCTTGATGTGTGCCCCCCCCACGAGGGTCCGACGGATTGCCAAGCTGCAGTGACGATACGTATTCTGACCTCTGCCGCTCCCGATACCCGTGGGTGTGGTGTGGTGTGGTGTGCATGTGCGCCGTAGGCCAGTCAGCCGCGGGCACTGCTAAACGTGCACAGGATCTGAAGTGATACGAAGCATGTCGTTCTCCCAAGCTTACCGAGATATACTAGGTATGCTATGTACAGATGCACCTCCCCCCCTCCCTTGACTGCGCTTGGCAGGTCTTGGCTGGGACACAACGCTAATTTCTGGCCGTCTTTTTTTGGTTCCCCATCATGTTTATCTGAGGTTCCCGGCCGCTTGGTCTTTGTGAAGATGAACCCTCGTGCCAATCTTGGGTCGCAGATCGCGCTGGGACGTTGGTAATTCTGAGATTGTCGACCAGTGGTTTGCGTTTACAGCAAACACAGGTCACTGCAATTGAAAATGCTATTTGCCCCTCTCTCTCTCTCTCTCTCTCTCTCTCTCTTTCTGAATCCCTGCTCCGCCCGCCCGCGGCAAGTTTGCATCGACAGAGACGTGCCTTTGTGGGGACATGGAAGCAAAGGGCGGCTCATTATTCCGGGCGAGAAAGTCAAAAGTGCCGAAGTGGTATGCCGGCCGAAACATACATGGCATGTACGCCAAACGCGATCAATGCTCGATGGTATGTGCAGCGCGACGGTTTTCCCAATCTTGATCGTGTGCTGCCTCGAGCGTTTTGTGAAAGGGCTGAAACCACCTCACCCCTCGACTCGGTTGGTATATCACGCAAACTCACCTTACTCCTCGAGGATAGTAGAGCCTCCGAGTGAGTGATAACGTCCTGTCCTTAGAAGCTCTAGCGGGGATTCAGAATTATGGAGCTGTCAGCCTCAATGGCGTCTCTGACAGACAGCCGTTGCAGATGTTGTTTTCTGAGGAGCCCGACCCCCCCCCCCCCCCCCCCCCCCCCCCCCCCCCCCCCCCCCCCCCCCCCCCCCCCCCCCCCCCCCCCCTCCCTTACACGGCACGGGGCCCCCTGGGGCGCACATCTCATGGGCTCTCACACATTGTGCCGCCCTTTGGCCGCATCGTATTCTCTCGCCAACTTCCTTTTTTTTCCGCCATGTGTATGTGGGTCTCGTCCGTACTTCCAATTCGGAGCTAAGGTGCTACTCCGTCTCCGGCCCTCGAGCCCATCTTGGACGGCCCCGACGAACCAGTCCGGGCGCTAGAGGCCCGGCGTAGCGCATCAAGAAACCGCCAGAGCATCTCGGAATCTGTTGCAGTCTCCTTTCTTTTTTTCTGACATCATCGGAAATGAACGGGATGGCATGGGCGCCCTCAACTCTGACATGCTCCTCGCCAGTCCTTGCCACGATTTGCACGCACCTTGCCAACCCTACGCAGTCTCAACCCCTGGCTGCCAAACGAACGCAATGCCATGGTCCCCCGACTTAGTCCTCATTCGGTATTTCGGCTCGCTGGACGTGATTCAAGTACCAACAGGCTCTTTTGGGTTGAGGGGCGAGACTGAGGCGGCCAACGGAAAATTCCAGCAAAACTATACGCTGCTCACGGTGTAGTGCAAACCCCTTCACTGAAACCATAGCAAACCCGGGGGTTTGGAACTGGGAGTCGATATTGCTGAAACCAAGAGCTGCTCCCAGAAAGATAGAGGAATGCTTCACCATTGGCTGTACTTTGTGACCTGACAGGGGGGCTAGTCAAATGTGCCAGTATGTGTGATTGGTTGTGAGCCGTTTCCCTTGACAGGCTCTTTGATATCCACAAACGTGTATTGTATTCCACATCACCGTACCAATCCCATTTTGGCTCAAGTAGGCGCCGCATCCCTATACGCAGGGAGGTTTGTTATCTGGCGGCGGCATGAGGCTCCAGCCGTCGAGTCGGTCTATCATCGTCAATCAAAACGTAAAGCCGGGTCGCTACCAAACATTTCCCCCCTTGGCTCCTATGCAAGCAAGTAGCATGCCTCCAATATTGGGCCTGTTCTTAAGGGAAGGGCAGTGGATAATGATAGGGGGAACACTGCGTCAGGCCCCGGGTACAATCCGGAAACCAGCCCGGATCTTCACGACACACGGTCCCCTCCCGCCCCAGAACCAATCAATTAGAGTTCTCGCTTACTATCCGATTCTTATGAGAGAATCTCGCCAAAAAGATAAAAGGACCCGTAGAACAATACGTAGTCAGTCAATTCGTATCCGTAGAAGAGTCTAGTCCGCGATTGCATCTGCAAAGCGAGGACGTCGGAAAACACAGAAACCGAGAAACAGTCAATACTGGCATCTCGGCTGGGCTGGGCCGGCCATCCTGGTGTGTCATAGCCGCGCGCTGCCAGAAAAAAAAAAAAAAAGACAAACGAGTCAGTCCCTCGTAAATGCGTCCAAGGTTTGACATGCATGTCATCGTGTTTGGGTCTCGCGTGCTTGCCAGGAAACGAAAGTTAAACCTGGCCGGTGCTGATAATATCATCCTATGTCATATAGGCTTGCATGCGGCTAGGGTTTCTGTCTAGCCATGTGGCTCTGATGGCAGCCCTATAGTAGGCAGATCAAACAAGAAACTGGTGATGGTGACTGGAAGGACAAAGAAGCGGCATTGACTTGAGCGTCCATCAAACATGAGCGATCGCAGCTCACCCGACCCCATTGGCTACCCGTTGACTCGGGCCTGACGGCTGCCGCGCGTGAAGAATCTTTCCCCCGCCTCTTCCGCTCGTTTTGGTTTACTTTCTTAATGATGCTATAACCATTATCGTCTGCTGTTAAGATCTTTGTTTTCTTTCTAACTTGTTCCAAACCGCCTTCTCGAAGCCCCTCCCACGTGCTCGACGAAGGCGGTTTCGACTGGCAACACAGGCTTGTTTGTCTTGCGACACGTACAGGGCGACAACATGGGGAGCACGCAGGGGGGGGTCTTTCTTTGTCTGCCGCTTAGGTCGGACTGCCTCCGCGTGATGCATGTATCATTTTGCCAAGTTAACCCTTTTTTTCGTACAGCAGATATTATGTCCCGCGCGGTACAATATTGGACCTTCTCTAGGCGACAAGAGCTGTAACCCCGACCTCCTGCAAATCCGTGGGGGGCAAGACTGTAACATGTTGGTGCTCGGACCGAAAAAGGAAAAAAAGGAAAAAAGGAAAAAAAAAAAAAAAAACAGCTACCATTTTTGTGGCTTGAAGCTTTGTGAGAAGGGGAAAAAAAGAAAAGAAAAAAAGCAAACATCAAGACGGCTAGCCAGATTCGTTGCATTCCGAGCCGTCGAGGAGGTCAAGATCGGCGTGTCTCCATCTATCTGTAGAGATGCATCATCTATCCCGCCCGTGGTCAATGTCAATCTGCTGCTCCGTCCTGCTTGTAATTTGCGCAACGGCTCGGATAAAGTCAAGAGATGCAACGCTGTTTGATTGTTCTAACTGCCTACGCCCGTTTTTACCGTCACAAGACCTAGCTGTATAATCAAGTCTTCCATCATATGACATTACACTACGTACTCGCTCAACTCACGCCTTCTCAACGTCGTCAAGCGGCGCACGGGCGCCGTACACAGTGACCCCCTTGCCGGCATCGTGCCTCGTCTTCTCGACCTCCTCGAATGGGAGCGGGGGAGTGGCGGGATCCAGGACGAACTGGCGGTGCCAGGGGCCGACGAAAAGACCGTCGGGGTCGACCTCGTCGCGGAGCCGGCGCCACTGGACCATGTCGTCCCCGTACCACGCGGCAAACTCCTCGTTCTTGACGTCAAAGTTCTTGGCCCAGTGCGGCTTGCCGCCCAGGTCGCGCATCAGCCACTCGAAGCCCTGGAACCAGCGCCGCAGGCCCGGCGGGTCGAGGTCGTACGGGCGGTACATGGTGGCGTTGAGGTTCAGCGTCGGGCCGTCCTTGATCGTGCTGTCGAGGAACGGCCGGTTGCCCTTGTCGGCGCTGGTGTGGACGGTCGCGTCGCACACGCGCACCTCGACCGGCGAGTGCACGTAGAGGCCCTCGGCCGAGAACGGGATGCCGTGGTCGACGTAGTAGGGGTCGCCCGGCTGCAGCCTGTTGAGCCAGGATCCGAGGCGCATCAGGGCCTCGGGGCCGCGGTGGAGCGGGATGGCCCACTCGTTCACGTACTGGCTGTACAGGCAGTTCATCCATAGGGCTTTGTCCATGGGCTGGACGGCTGTCGACGTGTAGCCGTCGTTGAAACCATACTGCATGCCGAACACGAACCTGAGAGCTATCAGCTTACGTTATTTCTTCCCCGGGATGGAACTGCGCCCAATGCTTTCCCAGGGGAGGGGGGGGGTCTCATCCGACTTACCATTCGACCCAGGGCAGAATGCGTGGGATGTAACGCGACAGATAAAGGAGGTTGTGGTACACGTGATAACCGAGGGACCCGTCGTAGTAACCGACGGGCGGATCTCGGTTCTTCTCCCTGCCAGACTCAAGGTCCTCCTTGGTAACGATGTCGGCCCTCCAAACCACGGCTCGTCTCGTGTAAGGCAGCCACCACACGCGGACAAAGTCGGACTGGGTCCACAGCTTGTTGTTCTGCTTCCAGGAGTCGAGCATAATGCTGTCCGCCTGGATGGTCTGCTGCCACTTCAGGCTGAACGCCGGTACGGCGCGGAAGCTGACTTCGGTGATGATGCCGAGGGCACCGAGCGACAGCAGGGCGCCGCGGAAGAGATCCGTGTTCTCGGTGGGAGAACATGCTACTGTCTCGCCGTTGGCGAGGACGATCTTGAGGGATGCAATGGCCTCCGAGAGCAGCCCGTACTTCAAGGTGCTGCCCCGGGTGCCCGTGCTGATGACGCCAGCGATGGTCTGGTCATTAACGCTCCCCAGCACGGGGAACGAGAGGCCGTGCTTGTTAAGCTCCTCTGTCAGCTGCCAGAGGCGGATGCCGGCCTGCATGACAACCAGTCCTGTCTCCTCTGGGATGGGGCATTAGCATGTGGGCGTTATTACGCGGCTGTAACGAAAAGAAAAAAAAGGGGGGGTCTGTGCTTACTGTCGACAGACAAGACCTTCTTGAACCCGTCAAGGTTGACCAGCCAGTTACTGGTGCACGTCAAGTCGGAAGGCGAGTGGGCGTGGCCGACGGTGGTGAGGCGCCGCCGGCACCGGCGGGCGAGCCGGACGGCCTTCTCGACCTCCTGCTGCGACTGAGGCTGGATGTAGAGCTCCGGCATCGAGGCAAAGGTGCGCGCCCACGTGGTGTGGAAGTGCGCCGTCTTCGCCCGGAAGGGTATGCCGTCGTCGGCGGCGGCATCGATGATGCTGCGCACGCGCGGGTCCAGCGACGCAACGGGAGACATCTCGGGCCAGCGAGACGGGAAGATTCAGTATTCTACGACGAATACGATTGCGAGTTTGAGCAAGGGAGAAGAGAGAAACAAAAAAACGAGGCTCAGAGGTGACGCCCGGAGTCAGACTCCGCGATGGAAGGCCTTTTGAGGAATCTTGGGGGCGGTAGACGACGCAGCCCTGAAAAACGCGTCCTGAGAGAATTCGAGGCTAGTAACGGATTATATTTACAATACTAGTTTAGCGCCCGCAGCGGATGGCACCACCCCAAGTAGGATTTCCGGGCCGACGGCCAGAGCCCGCCCTCCTCTCTCTCTCTCTCTCTCTCTCTCTCTGCTCTGTGCTGTGGTCGACGAGTCAAGCAAGGACTTTACCGCTTGAAACGGCGGGTCTCAGATGGCCGTGGATGCATGGATGCATGGGGCCCCCCACCACCACTTATGCCGAACTGGCGAAGGCTGGTACGAGAATCGTTGCTATGCAAGGGTCCTCCCGTCTTCTTTCACAACTGTCACCCACCTCGGCAAAGTTTGTGGCAGTTGTTAGGACGGGGGAGGGGACATACCGGTACGTGCAATCACAGCCCATGAGGTCTGAAATGGGCGCCCAGGTCTTGGCTGGGAGCACCAAGCTTCCCAAGTATCGTATTGACGAGAAAGTGACCCAAGGCGGATGGACAGGGTCCTCAGGATCGGCGGGAGTCCGCGCTGGCGGATTCCAGGTACATTCGGCAGAGACAGAGAGAGAGGAGGGGGGGGAGGGGTGCCGCAAGAGTTGTCCAGAACACGGCCATGCTTCAAACCGTATTGCTGCTCCTTGCTTAGGAGTCCAACAAACCCCCAGTTTCGGCTTTTTGGACCATACTTCTGGGCCCAGTCTTGTTGCGGTCCTTCAATATCAGTGGGCAAACACCTCAGCCCTCTTCCACATGCATTTTAAGACTAGACATTTCCCGAGAGCCTGTCCGCTTCTCCTCCATCAGAGTCTCAAGCAGCCCCATCACCGAACCATCTCTCTTCCCTTCTTGTCTTGTCTTTGTTAAATTGAAATTACCATTTCCCCCCCC
>MU844660.1:0-14602 GCA_030867245.1 Colletotrichum eremochloae | reverse complement strand
GGCTCTGGCTGGGCTGGCTGGACTGGAATTCAGCAGTGTCGAATATCCGCAGTCGCTGGAGTAGTAGTTGGAAACGGTCCCGGGATATAAACCGCGTAAATAGGTGGATTGGATCCTCCTTTTGCTGCTGAGTCGACCAGTAGGTTGATAATCTAGATTCCTTATGGATCCCTATATATAATAGGATGCCTAGAAAGAGGTAGATCTCATCTACTGAAGTCTTCCTCCATTTATATACTCTAGACGTTCTAGCACGCGGGCCCTCCTTCGATAACGGCGCGGCATTCGTCCACTGGGCCCACTGCTCCACGAGACCCTGCGGAACGTATTGGACGAATAGATCAAGCGGGCTTGCCAGCAGCCCCCGCACCTCTTGGGGCCGGGCCGGCACGTCAAAGGGTCGGAAGGAGCCCGGAGGACCATGCTCGGTAGCCGGAGGTTCGCAGGGCCGGACTGTTGCTGCGTCACAGCGCTCTGGCGTACAGTCTGTATTACAGGCAGCAGTAAGGTCTTCTGGAAGGACCTCAACTACTATACAACTACGTGTAGAAGTAATAGAATCACCAGAAGCAATAGAGGTATCAGAATCACTTGAAGACATTTCAGCATCAATCGAAATGGTAATTAGAGTGGTGATAATAGGTAAAAGAGCATAGGGGTACATGGCGTATCGTTAAGTACCCCTTTGAATGCGGGGTAATAGTGGGTAAATAGTGGGTATTTGGAGGTCTTGGCAAAAATGGCGTCAAGCAGCACCCGATGGGATACGCCCTCGCCAAGCCCTAAAGCAATCAGTGACTTTCGGACAGACACAAAGCAGAAACCAGCTTGCAACAAATTTCATTTAAACAATTCTTGCAAAGCTGGTGAAAATTGCCAGTACAGCCACGATAAACTTGACGAAGGAAGCCTCGAAGTCTTAGAGTATTTCGCTCGTCAGATCGCCTGCAAGAAACGCGGCGCATGCAGAGACACCACATGTTGTTCGGGCCATGTCTGTCAGAACATCGACCGCAAGTACCGAGGCGGCTATATCTTCTGCAGGATACCCCACCAGAGCCATAACCAAAGTAATTATGCCGCGATGTCGTAGAGCCTAGCACTAGCCTATTAACTCCCCTGCCCTCTATAATGCTAGTCATCTATATTCTATTAGTTGGATGGATGGATTCCCTATATGGCAGGGATATTAACTAGACAATAGAAAAAACCCTGGATAACCTCAGAAGAATGGGCTTTCTACCGCCTGGCATTCATTACCCTAGAATGCCTAGTTCTGATTGATGGGTTTTGCCGTAGGAATCGGCTTACCCACCTCTTACCCAGAGATTGATAGGTATTATGGGTAATAAACACCCGAAAAAGAGGCCAATAATGCAAGGACTATTCGCACTTGTGTAACATACGACTTGAGCCTTGGTGTGACTTACGCTGGCGACACTGACGAGCAAAAAAGAGTCCCGCTTCTGCCGTAGAGCAAAACCTGGACGGGGGGTGCTACAGCCGACGAAGGGATTCTGATTTTTATCAAGGGAAAGGGTGCAAGGGAGGGGGGAATCGGTGACCAGGAGGAAACGACATCCCGGCGAGAGGCGCAAAACATGGCGACCTACACCAATGGCGTGGCATGGGACCAGGGATGGCGTTTGATTTGGGTGGCCTGTTTTTTTTTTTTTTTTTTTTTTTGGCGCAAGGGGGGTAGATAATTAGAGTGGTAGATCGGGGCCGACATGAGGTTCTTCTACCATGGGTCACACACTGCTTAAAAAGCATAAAGACAGCATTACATACTAGGATAAATAGAAGCTCTGGAATATTCTTCTAATTGATTCGGGACAAGAATTGTGCATTTCGAGGCTAGGGGATGGGGGCTCGTCTCGTGCTTTTTGACATTTCTTGCGTGGTTTGATTGAGGGTTGAGTGAGAGAGGGGGGTATTGTATTCGTCTACCTTGGGCCCAGCTGACGTGTATGGGCACTCCGATACCATGAGTTGACCTGACTTGACCTGACTTGACACTGAACGTTCTCATCGCCTCGCCCACCGCAGACGCACCTCGTTGGGCCGCTTCATCTGCAGCGTGATGACGGGCTGGCTGTCGCGCGTTAGGTCCTGCAGCCGCCGCCGCGCGCGCTCCACGCTCTCGCGCGGCCGCCTGGCCGGCTCGACGGTGCACCTGCGGAAGAGCGTGGCCATGACGGTGACAAACTCGACCTGCGACATCTTCTGTCCGGGACACGCGCACGGGCCGCCGGACCAGGGGAAATAGGTGCCGCGCGGCGGGGTGATGAATTGCGAGGCGGGGCTCTGGTCACCGCCGCCGCCGCCCTTTTTCACCTCCCCTTCTTCTTCTCCTGAGACGGCGGCAGCGGCGTCGGCGGACTGCAGCCAGCGCGAGGGGTTGAAGGTCAGGGCGTCGGGGCCCCAGGTCGAGGGGGCGGTGTGCAGGGCGACGGTATTGATGTAAACGTCGGAGGGGGCTGCGCCGAGCGTGAATGTGGACGGCGACGACGCGGACGCGAGGGTGGAAGAGGAGGGGTAGGGCATGGTCTGGGCGGTTTCCGTGGAGCGCATGAGATGCGTTGTGGGTGGGAAGAGGTGGAGGACCTCGAACTGGTGCACGAGGGGTTGGTTGAGTTAGTGTTCGGGGCCTGCCATGGTTTGGTGGGAGACGGCGCAACGAGTGTGGTTCGACTTACCATGACGGCCAAGCACCGCACCAAGTTTGGGTAGGCAGCTGCGTAGTCCGGCAGCTCGTCGTCGCTCTCGGCCCCAGCCGGCGCGGGCCCGAGGACGGCGTCGATCTCGGCCTGGATCCAGGCCTGCCACTCCGGGTATGCCGCGAGGAGGGTGACGGCGAAGGCGAGAGTGTTGGCGGTGGTGTCGAAGCCGGCGATGGTAAAGATGAAGAGGTTGCCGCTGATCTCGTCCTCGGTGAGGTACGTCTTGTTGATCATGGCGCTGCTTCCAGGGTCGGCCTTCTTCTCCGAGAAGACTGCGGCGTCAGAGGCCGCCTGCTGCTGCTTCTTCTCCTGGTCAGAGAGGCGGACGAGCAAGCTCATGGTGGGTCGCGGCCCGGCTCGGCCGTCTGCGCCGCTGGCCGTCTCCTCGGCGGCCCGGCGGCGCTCCTGGTCGAGTATGTCCCGCGTCAGTCCCGGTAGGCGCTCGCGGGCGACGGCGATGGTCTGCAGGAGCTTGGGCATGACGGGGAGGCGGAGGAGCCAGCGCGGGGCCAGTGCGGCAACGGCGAGCAGGCTGGCGCAGAGGGAGATGCCGTCGACGTACGTCATGTCAGCTTTTGGGTCGCGGGGCAGGGTGATGAGGGAGAAGGGCTTGCGAATGCCGTAGGCGATGTGGCTGAGGACGTTGACGGCGACGGCGCGGAGGCCGGGGATGGTGTCGGCGGTCCAGCCGGACGGGGATGATGAGCACAGGAGGAAGTCGGCGAGGGAGGTGGCTTGGGCTGCCGTCTCTTTCCAGACGCTGGGGCTGATGCGCTCGTTGAGGGCCGTGGCGACGATGCGGCGCTGGCGGGACCAAGAGTCACCGTTAGACTGTCTAGGGTCAGCATCAGTTAACCCGGGGCCTTTTTTTCGAGCCTTGGGACTCGGAGACAATCAAAAGCAATTCCGTCACCATCAATTCTTTCACGCCCCTGGGAGGCGCAAGGAAGAAGAGGACTCGACGCACCGTCTGGACGTTGCTCCCCAAGAACCCCATGAACCGCTTCAAAAAGTCGCCCTGGACGAAGTAGTTGCGCTTCGCCAGAATGACCTGGGCCATGGCCGGGTCGGCGCAGATGAGCTGATTCTGGCTGGTGGTGACGATGACAAAGGCCGGGCCGACGCGATCATGAACCGCGGACTCGTCGCAGAACTCCCAGCCGGAAATAACAAGGGAGATGGCGTTGTATACGCGGGCAGGGAGGAGGCGCCGGAGGACGGGCCGCAGGGGCACGGAGAAGATTAAGTGGATGGCCTTAGGCGGTGGCTAATGTTAGCTTGATGAACGGGAGACGGCGGGAGTGTTTGGCGGGGAGATCCGTAGTGGTTCAACCCACGCTGTCGGGGTCATAGGGGAACACGATGATGGGCAGCCCCGTGAGGAGGGCGGCGCGGTAGTTTCTTTGAAGGGTCCATAGGTGAGAGACCACGAATAGGCACGGGAGGAGAATGAGCGCGGTGTAGACGTAGCCCATGGCGGATGTCCACGGCGTCGGCGAGGATGCGTGGTTCACGAGGAAGCGAGAGCTTTGCGGGATGAAGTGAGAGACTGTGTGAGATGGAACGGAGTGTATATGATGCGTCGTCGATAACGGACCGTCGGGACGGAACGAAGGGGCGAATTGGGGTATTGGGGTATGTCGTTTCAGTCACTTACTACTAGCCGCAGCCGCCTTAAATGTTGGGATGCCCTGGAAATCTTGGGAAACTCTAAAAAAAATTGACATCAGATGCAAAGTCCCGTTGTGTGTGTATAGTGTCTTGATTATGGGATGATCGGTAGGAAGCCATTCGTGCCGACAAGCCTCAGTTGTGCTTGGAAACACTACAGGATGCGGCTAGCTCCTCAGAGCAAAACAGTGTTTCGTGGATGTCTCGGGTGCCTTGTTCGCTAGGTCCTTGTCGACCACTGAAATATCCTGGTATGGCCTGGGTAATCGACGGAACCTGAGTATCAATGTCGACGCCCCAAAATGATAGCTAACTGGGGCCCGGCTCGATGCTTCATGCCTTAAACCGAGTCAGCAGGGCGCGCCTTTAATTTCCTGCAGGGGTCGTCTTCAAGACCACATGATCCTCTGGCTTGTTCCCGAAGGGTAGCAGCAAAGTTCTTGCCATCCCTCCCCGTCCGGCGTGGCGACGGGCCATACCTTTGGTCTCACTCTTAAGAGTGCGCTTATGCCAACGGCATGGTTCTTGGTTCTCTGGACTCTGGCTCTGGTGGCCTCCCAGACCAAGTCAGGCATGCCACTGACGGCTAATCCACCTAGGCTTGTCCCTGGCTCCGAGCTCTGGAGCCGGCTACGCATGGACACATCAGTACGGCGTACTGTGTCTTCGCGGCGGTCCAGGAGGCCGTCTACGGCTGAGATGATGCGTTGGAGGCGGGCTTCGTCGTCCGACGGGCTTGCAAGGACGTTGCCCTCCCCGTCCCGGCCGAGGGAAAACCCTCCCTGCGCGGCCGTCTTGACCGGCAGCTCTGACATGGCCACAACAATGCTACGGCGGATGCCGTCAAACAGCTCGGCCCAGCTGGTGCGACGCATCCAGTTCGTCTCCATAGCTAGGTCGTCAGGGCCACTGTCGGCAGCGGATGGACGGCTGACCAGGTTGTGGCTTCGTTCGGCGTCGTGCGCTGCAGCCAGCAGGGCCCCTTGGGTATCAAATGCGTGGTCTAGCGGGCTGTTGGCTTTCCCTTTCCCAGGTCCCTGTAACAGTATCGCCGTCGCCAACTGAGCAACCCAGGAGCCCCGTGGGCCGTTCTGCGACCATCTCTGGGGCGACAAGCCGCTACAGATGTAGTCTCTCCGTGAGGCTAAGGATGGATGGGAGCCCGTGCACAATATGAGCCATTGCTGGGGCAAGAAACGCGTCAAGAAAGTCAAAGTATAAAAAGTGGACTAGTAAAGGAATCCGAGTAATAGTTGTATAAGGATGCCTGTTTCTCGACGCGTTCAGTGACGGTATATTAGAGTAGAAGCGAACGCCGACGCTATGGGAGGGTCTATACTAAGCAAGAACGAGGCAGCGAATATACACAATCTAGTTCTGAACAGACACCAATCGTCACCGCAGAGCTAAGCCCTGCGCTGTTAGGAAAGAGTCCAAAAGCGTTTAATAAAGCAAAGTCGTTCCTCTCTTGCATAGAACCTGGAATCAAAGGCATTGTACTGTGCCTTCCCTCGCCCTCTCATGCGAATTTAACCAACCGTTTGACATCAAGGCACGTCGCTTATTTCATCCGCAGGGGGCGCCAACATGGCTGCTTGCAGCCAGGGAGCAAAGTCTTCTCGCGCCCACCGAGCCAGCTGGCGGAGATGCGAGACAATGGAGTAGCACCCACGCACCTCATCCGAGTAGCCCATTTCGAACCCTTCCCACATTACCTGATTTGAGTTAGCTCACCCTCACTAAGCACGCGGAAGGAGAACTGAACTCACCAGTTTACCATGCGCCCGCTCGGCGAAGTCGACTCGCCATCGAGCACCATGAACAAAGATAACAGGCAAAACCGGCAGCTGCGCCGCAGATGGCAGACGACTCAGGAAATCAAAGTGAGTCCGGGCCCAGGCTGCCAGCTGAGCGGGCCCCGATACCATCTCCGCGTTAGCACTTTTAGTCTCGATCGGGATGGCGGCTGGCGTGTCGGGGTTGTCCGGCAGCTGGATATGCGTTACATGGAGGGTACCGGCATCAGATTTCCGGTATGCTTCGACAGTCGATGTAAAGTCCGATTCGGGGGAGAAGTCGAGGAGGATGGTGTAGTCAATCTTGACGTTGAGCCACTGATCGTCTTGGCGGAAGTTGGGCAGGACGCGGCAGGATGTGCTGGGGTCGATCAGATGGAGAAGAGCTCTAGATGGACTGCGAATACCTACACATTACGGTATGAGACGCTCGGCTCGTCATCGAGGGCCACTTCAAGAAGTGGTGCATGGACCGAATCGTTCCAGCCGGCCTCGTGTTCCATTTGTGTCCCACATCGAATCGATTTCTCTCGGATCTTGCAGAGTCGTCTGTATGTATACATATCATTGTCGAATGATCCTTCTTGTGTGCTTTCGTCCGAACTGGCCGTGTAGAACCACGCGTCTCGTGGTTGATTGCCCCAGCTCGAGTCTTTTGTCAACGCAGCCTACCATCATTAGCATCCAACAAAGCTACTACAACAGCGCAACACACACCTTGACTGTGCTCGGGATGACAGGCGCGTCCTGCAGAGTGTACAATTCTCTCATCAAAGATGTCGGCTCAGGCCGGTTGGTGACTTTGTCGCGACGCAAGGGATATTCTGTTGCCTGACGGAGTTCTCTCTCGCGCTTCTTGGGACTCGCGGAGCGGCGCGAGGCGCCGGACAGACCCGAGTCAGAGGCAGTATCGGACGTCGAGATGCTTGCGCGGTCAAAGGTGAATCGCGAAAAGCTTGAGGGGTTGGTCGGGGTTGCTTCAAGATCTTCATGGGGTCCTTTGCGCTTTGCCGGGCTCGGGGTGCGAGGCATGATGAGGCAGTCCGAGTCTGGGTTGCAAAGGTGGGTGATCCAATCTTCGATGAAGGAGGTGGTGGATGCGTCGCATTGGATATCTGGAAATTTGAATAGATGCATGAGATCTTGCTTGTGGTGATGCGGTCTGATGGTAAGGACTCATGAACTGACGTTAGTTGTCTGGTAGGAGAGTTTGTTGTGGATGGATGGAATTGTTGATGGTGACGGGGTGTCTGTGGTTGGCCTGGCGATAGGATGCGTGTCTGGGTTGGCCGCTGAGTAATTAGCTAATTAGTGGCCTGAAGCTTTTGATCCATTTTTGTGGCACAGGCCGAGGGCGACTAGCCACAATGCCTTGAGTGCCAGTGTGTCTTACATAATCACCCTGTCAATACCGGCTCCCAATAGGCTCACGGGTACCCGTGCGTGTAAAATTTCACGGGTGCCCGTGAAAATGACTAAGCAAGCTTGCTCCACAGGTCTCAAGCCAATCAGAGGCACGACTTGGGTTCAAGTTGTCATTCAATTTACGATTTAACCACGATGCACTCTTCAGGCTGACTCTCAGCATACATCGCCTCCTGTTCGGCATTGTCTCTCTCGACTCGACTCCAGATGTAGCCCATACCTCTCCTGCTGTTCCGAAAAGGGTTTTCTCCCTCTTCTGCGATGACAAGCTCATCAACCCGTTCCTGTTCAGCTCTGTCCCAGTCCAGATAAGCCATCATCTCCTCCTTGAGCCAATCTCTTGACCCCTTGGAGGTGGTGCAGCGTCTATTCATCTGGTTGTAGTTAAGACACCACTCATAGCACTTCTTTCCATAACGCAGTGGAAGTCCCGTTGCCCTCCGATACTCCTGATTGGTTTTGACACTTCCACGAGGCTGGGCAGCATACCAGGCGCTTCTCGCTGCACAATACCGTCCGTATATTGCCTGAGGTGAATCATATCTTGGCAACGAGGGTGAAGGCGAACGCCGAGACGGTGCTGGCATCTCAAGTGGTGACATTCTGCCTTCTACTGCTCCATCCGTAGTCGATTGGACTAAAGCTGACATGGACTGTACGGCGCTCGACGGAAGACTGTCTATAACTTTCGGTGCAGTGCCACAGACCGCATTCGGTGTTGAGGGTGGACCCGGCGTAGGCGTTGGATCAGGTAACAAATGCGAGTATCGCAGAGGGCACGCCTTTGAAGTCATAGTGTGACCAACCACATGGCACCTACTGCATGTGCTTGGGGCCCGTGACGCAACCTCAACGATTTCAAACCCACTTGGCTCTCGCCTAGTGCTTGACTTCGGAACTCGGGAGTTCTCCAATTGCAACCTAGGCTCGATGCGCTGACGAGGCTCCAGCAACAACTGCGGCGCTCCTTCGCGCCTCAAGTGCCAATGTGCATGGAAGTGCTCACGTAGCAGAACAAGATTCTGTTCTTGCAAGGTCTTCAGTTTGTGTAAGCATGGCAGACCGTACACTCGAGAGAAGGCTCCCGTACAGACCGTGGAATGGTTTGTATCGTTCTTAGTGAGCAGCTTCCGTTGCTCCTCTACTTTGCGGAGGGCTTCATGCGATACCCAGCCAAGCACTGGGCCATATATAGACCCCGAAAGCTCGACTGGTATCCGTGTCTGCTGTTTGGCTTGATTTGATCTCAGATCCGATAGCTGATTGAGTAACGCGTGCTTCATCGCTCGCCAAGCCTCAAATAGATCCAACGCGGATCTCTTCAAGTGCGATTTAAGCAGGGCATGGATGCCCTCAACCCGCGAAGTAGCCACGTTGCCAAAATGGGTGTGCTGATCAACCTAGGCTTTCACCAGCTTCTCCTTGTACGGGTTAAGCCAAAAGGACGTAACGTAGCCGACTTCCCCGAGATGGTCCGGAAGATAATGTTCTTCAAATTGAGAAACACGCTCCTCAAAGATCACCTCAGATGGCGAGCTAATAATCAAATGCCAGGACTTGTAGAACTCTTCCCAGTCGTGAGTCGATGAACCGGGCGCTGCGGGGCCATTAGTTGTCTTCGTCTTAGCAAGGTCGAATGCCGAATGGCAATGTTGAAGCACCGCCTTGTTCGCATGCCAGAGGCAAAGCAAAGATGCCGAAGAGGGAAAGACAGTGGCTACAGCGTTGATGCATGCTAAGCAGCGGTCTGTGAGGATAACCGCAGGCAGGCTGGCGTTGCACTGATCATACAAGGACCTAACCCGCTCCAAAGCCCAGGTATAATCGTCTTCTGTTTCGCCACTAAGAAATGCGAACGCGATACAGAAGGACCGCTGGCAAGCATCGACACCAACTATGTCAAGAAGCGGCATACCATACTTGTTGGTCTTGTAGGTGCAGTCCAACAGCATTACGTCCGGGTAGGCATGAAGAAGGGCCAAGGAATCTGGATGGGCGAACAAGACAGCTGTAACTCGGCCATCTGGTGCAAATTGCATTCGGCTCCAGAAGCCTTCCTCGTCAAGTTGATTCGCAAGTGCATGGATCGAGGTCTGTCCTCCACGAATATCTCGTTTAATGGCTGCAATATGATTGTAGATATCCTGTTGGGTTGCTACAGAGTTTGTCGTTTGTCGTATGTATGTCCGAATATCCCTGGGCGCGACGCCAGCATTGGATAGGCCAGCTACTTTCGCAAAGTCCTCCTCTGTTAGCTTGCGATGCGTTGGGTGAGCAGACGGATGCTGGCTTGGGGGATGATTATGAGAAGAAAATCGCTTGTCGGGTCGGTGTCTCAAACTCCATGTGCTTTTATCTAAGGATTCCTTAGCAAGCACGGAAAACTGACAGCCGGTTCCCCTGCTTGTGGTTCGTCTTTGGCGCGCTATTGATTTGCTTGGAGGATGACATGACCGATCGCACGAATACGTAATCGTCCGCCGTCCACTTTTCTCTTTGGTTGATCTCCCGGTCGTGAAGGCGTATCCCCTTGTTGCCGCCCAGTTGTTAATTGACAGTAGGAGGTCATCGCGCGATTCATAATCGCTTTCAGGAGGAAGACAACCGTCTAAGAATTTGAGTGCTGAATTTTCCGGGGCTGTTTCCATCCTTTCAGAAATGTCAGACCTGGACATTGCATATCCGAGTCATGCATTCAACCCATGCTCGATTCCCTATTGCAATAAGGGATATAAGTATTATGGCCTTCAAACATTGTTCTGTTTATTGTTTAAGGTTAGAAATGACGTGTCAACAACAACAACACCTCACTCGCTTAGTAGGAATAGACCAATATGCACAATATTGCTGGCTGCCAAGCTGTAGCCTGACAGTAGTCCTAGCCCACGGCTCTCCACGCCACATACCCTTCGGGAGGTCTGCGACAAGGGTTCCACCCTTGCCGCCATGGCGTTAAATACAACAACAACAACAACAACAACAACAGCAATAGAGTGTATTGATGAGTATGTAGAACGAAGGCATGTGGGAATATCGCATCTATCTATATAGTGAGTGGAAGATCCCTTATGCTGGCATATCCTTGGTTGACTTAGTCATGCTAGTAAACGATAGTAATAGCCATTGCATATCCTACTGATCGCTGTAACGAATGTGCTGGGATAGGCCTAACAACTATGTTGGCCCGCTCGCTATGTTGGCCCGCTCACTATGTTGGTCCGCTCACTATGCATGTACGTTATTTTTCATTTGACTAAGATCATGTGAAACTGTAATAATACATAGTTTACTGCGCCGATTGTACACACATTAGATGATACAAATGTTAAATGCATCTCTAGTGCTGCCCACTCTGCTTCGGTCGGCCCGTCTTCGGCTTCCCCGACCTTAAGTGCTCCCTCTTCCTGCATCACCTCCTTAAAGCGATCCTAGAGGTCGCCCTGCCTTGCCGTTAGCCGATACGGCGGCCGTTCGTCGTCAGCTATTTCCTGCGTGCGGTGCCAGATGCAGAGCAGCTTCCGCCAGATGTCCTTCTGCTGCTCTTACGTCTGGTCTTTTAACCGGTTGTTAAACGGCCTGGGCGGCTTGACGTGTGCCTCCTTCTGCTGCACCTTAAATAAGACGGCGTTTCCCACGCGATGGGGTATACCACGATCAACCCTTCAGAATCGCGCCAAGGGTATAGGCCAGCGACAACTAAAATAGATTAGGATGCCGAGTGGTTCTCTAGTTCGGTAATCTCCGGCTGAGTCAGTAATCTATTGTTACGAGCAGTCAGGGTAACCAGCTCGACCATAAAGCAAAAGCTTCGGTAATGATGCACCTGCCTTACCCCTGTCCTACACTATATAGTCATGGTCGGCCAACACCCAACTGGTTGCATCGAAACAAGTACGGAGTATAAGGTAAGATGTTAGTTCTTTAATCAAATAAACACTATGTTTATATTTCGTATAAAATACTCTTTATATAGATAAGGTAACTTACCTGCATAGCGAGTGGGCCAACATAGCGAGTGGGCCACTTTTCCTACTTTCTACCTATTTGACCTTTACTGTTGGAATCACAAGGGTTAGGTGTGATACGGTTGACCGTACGTATCGGGTGGCAAGTGACGAATATAAGGGACAAATACTAATGGTCTATTATGCGTAACTTCGAAAAGAGGGTTATGATCGCTTGGTTAGAAAGCGATCAAACACCCGTGAATTCCGGGGAATTCACCGGCGGAACATCCGTGCTTCCGCCGCCGAGATATCGGCGTAACGGCCGATATCTCCGGGCGATTGATATTGCAACAGTTTGATTAGGCTTCCGCTGGTCTCTATCATAAGGGTATGGATGCATGCATATACAATCAACCCTCGTTATCTGCTTCCACAAGACCCAGTACCTTTTCCTGAAACCACGGCCAGTACACCGCCTGGGTCCACCACGAAAAGTACTGGATGGTCCTAATGATCTGGTACGTGCCAACGACATTGGTGGTTGCGCCGATGCACCGCCTGGTCCACAAAGTCTGTCCCACATTATGAGCAAAAGCCCAAGTATTGTTCGACGTTATCGACTTACCGTCTTGTTGCCAGCGCGAGTGGTCGCCACAAAGTACCATTCCGCACCCGATACTATGAGCCCGGGCAGGAACGGAAGACCAGAGACATCGGCCCCTGTCTTCCTGCACAGCATCAAAAGGTATCTCCACTGCGCGGCATGCCACGAGCTGATTTGCAAATCGGCATTGTCGAGCCCTCCATCGCGTTTCTTACACTCAATGCTGAGGGATATAGGCTTGTCACGGAGGAGGAAGGGCGGTGTGTGGTTGAGCGTGTCGCGCCCCGACAGGTTTCGCGTCCTTCTGATGGCATCGTCTAGGCAGGGTTCGTCTGGAAAGAGGACTGGGCAGTCGACGAGCATACAGTAATCGACCATTCGTGAGCCTGCTCTGGTACCATGAACGGCGGCAGTCGGTCTATTTGTACGGCAGACGCACTTTTGTTAGCCCGATTCCCAACATGAAAGAGAGTGCTGAGCTTGAGACGCGTACATGTGGAAGAAGTTCACTATATCGTCTCTGATGGCTGCACCTGGCCGCCGCAGAGCCGCCTCCAGAAGGCGATGATGCACTTCGGTCCCCCAGCCGGCTTCGTCGACCTGTTCCTGCACACAGAAATGAGACGCCTTGACGATACGCTCTACCATAGGGTAGCTGGTTGCGGGGCCTCGCCGCTTTTGCTCGCGATCAACTTGGAAGAAGGTGTGGTCGGAAACTCTGGGGAGAGACGAGGGGAGGTCGGGCTGCGGTTCGGTTGGCCCGGATACGTCAGTACAAGGCTAATATATCTTTCTTCAGAGCACTCCGACGGAGAGGTGGGTTATGTTACACGGTGGTCCTTGGGGATGACATTGACCCCTGATGCGAAGGCGGTGATGTCGAGGTACACGTCCCTCAGGCCGGGAGCGGCGGACGGGTCGATTTCCAAAATGTCGAGGGAGGCGAAGTGAAGCGGATCGTTGGCCAGCTCGAGTGACATGAGCTGCTTGGTAGGGGAGGATTTGCGGGAGGCGGATGTCCTTGTGGACGTGGTGGCGATGCTGCCAGTCTGTGATGCCGAGTCGGCCGGTGCGAGGATCTCGGCAGAGCCGCGGGGGGTAGCGTCCAAGTCGACGAGGCGACGTTTCTTGGGAGTTGTCGTCTCGGTTGGATCGGCCATTCGGAAGACGGAGGGATCAGTGCACGGCTCGTGAAGGGAAAACGGAGGGGTGAGGGCTTCCTCAAGGGATCGCTTCTTTGATGTTTTGATGGCCAGAAGAGCAACGCCGTCAATTGGTGTTGCAAGGTCGAGTGTGTCGCTTGGCAGAGCCAACAGCCATTCGTTGATACGTTCTCGACAGTCAATATTGCTGCACATAGCTTCCGTCGATTATTGTGGCAAGTCGGGTGGACGAAGCATGACGGTGGTGAAGGACAAAAGGTTGATCTTAAAGGAACTGAGGCTGACGTTGGAACAGAGGGGTGTTCATGTTGGTGGGACAACCGGTGCTCCGCAGTGGGGTCACCTTGTGCGCTCATTGGCAGGCCCTCCCTGGGTACAGCACGTGGAAGCTGCAGTCCATGAGGCTGATGGGGCCTCTCTCCACTCCATTATGTCAGCCCAAGCACAGCATGAGCCACACTAGCATTTTAACCTATCTCACCAACGAGTGGGACAGGATTTGATCAGCCCCACAAGACGCGTAGATTACCTAACTCCACGGATTCGAGCGAGAGACGCGACACAACGCGGCACAACGCGGCACAACGCGACACAACGCGGCACAACGCGGCACAACGCGACACAACGCGATACAACGCGACACAACGCGACGCATCATCACTATCCTCCATGTCGACTGCCTCATACACACTCTTGTGACATACATACATACATAGTTTAATACGCCCCGGCTAAGCTGTTTAGGGCTCGCATGATTATCTACATATTCTCCACATTCGTTCGTATCCTTGTCTCCCAGAAGCCCATACAAGTCTTGTTCGTCTCCGTATGTGTCTTTTTTTAGTTTTGCATGCCGATGCTGCGGTTGCTCGTGGGGTTAGTAACAGGCCATCTCGGAGTCGTTTCTCAAAGTGTTCGACGTCCTATCGTCGGCGGCCGAAGCTAGTCCTGCTGTCGATGGCACGAGGGTGCGTGGGGGTGTCTCCGGTTAATTTGATGATGTTAGTTGCGTGTGGTTTCGCTCCTGGCTGATCTGTGCGTCTAGCCTCTCCGTGCTCATGGCGAACTTGATCGTTTCTTTGACAACATCTACGCTTGGCGACCAATCCTTAGGGTCGGACGCGCGCTTTCCTCCTAGGAAGTATGACAGGTTTCCTCTCCGCGTTTCCGTCTGTTGGAGCATCCGAGTCCGCTGTGCCGTCCACTGTGTGCATCGAAAGAGGAAATGCTCTACCGTTTCTGCCGCTTGTCCGCAGGCGCATTGCGCCGAGGC
>MU844659.1:0-14839 GCA_030867245.1 Colletotrichum eremochloae | reverse complement strand
GAACTGAGCTTAATAACAGCAAAATAGGGGGAGGCGGAGGCGGAGAGGGAGAGATGGATACGGGAATGGAAAAGAGTGGATATGTAGAGCCCAGCTTAACATTGTTATATTTAGGCAAGCATCCGTATTCTACCTGACAACACTTACTACTTGGAAAAAGAAAAACCACACACACCCAACCACACACAGTTTCTTCTCTTTTCCACAATGAAGACCTTAATCATCAAACCCCTCATCGTCGCCTTTGTCGCCGGCATTCAGGTCGAGGCGTGCGCTTGGTATGCCGACTGCCGCTGCACAATGGCTGACGGCTCTATCGACAACAACATCACTTCAAAAGCATGCGCGACGTACCATACAAATGCCGGTATGGATGATAATGAAACTACGGCCTTCACCACCGAGGTGGACGGCAACAACACGACATGGTGCAAAGCCGGAATGGTGGACTACAAGTACACCCTTTACCTCGACAACTGCCATATGCGGGAATACTGTACTGGGGCGGGCGCCACTGGCAACGACTCCTGGTGCGAGAAAAAGCAGCTTTAAGTCTCTGTGTACTGGTTCCAAGATGATGGAATTGGAGAAAGCTTAGCCAACCTTAAGTTGGACGGGCAACGATTGTGAATACATTATAATAGTAAATAGCGTTGTCTTTTACGGACTGACTTGGTCGCGTGTTCACCCTGCGATCCGCCAGCGTTGATGCGCTCGCCATTTAGAACTACTATATCGCCGGCCGGTGACCCGATGAGCTGACCAGCTTATAAGCTGGTCGCTCACAGCCCCGCCCTACACAGGCTCCAGTTTCTACTGAGGCAACCCCGGCGGCTTGGCACGATTCTCGAGTCCCTTATCGCCAAGCTCCCGAACGGCGCCCGGCTCACCCGTACCGCCCAAGACTTTCGGGTCGTCGACAACGTCGCTTCCCCGTCCATCGACGTCTCCCGTCGACGGTCTCGGAGCCCTTCAGTAGGCAGCTGGCGGCTGAGGGTGTGCACCTGCGCGGCTTTGTCAACTATCGTAACACCGCCCTCGCCGTCGACCAGTGGAGCGAACTGTTGTACGGCAAGAACTACGCCGATCCCCGACAGTTCAAGATTATGTGCGACCCCCAGGGCATGTTCACCACTCCTCCCCAGTGCATTCCTCTCTTTGGCCAGCAGCCTCCTGTTGCCGTCAACTAAAATATGCCACTTGGCAACAGCGAGATGAAGCACAGCCATCTCGGGTTCCAGCCAAGGACCCATCTGACTACAATAGCAATAGTAACAAGAAGAAGAAGGATAAGCCAGTAACCTTCTGTCTTCTAGATGGAATGAAACATTTCTATACAGACTGCTTCTATCTCAACCCACATATCCGACCGTCCGCATGGACTGGAGATTCATAAAGGCTCCAGATGGCCCAGAATTTCCTTGCCGACAATCCAAGGCTAAAGGAGAAGATCGAGGCAACCAAGGACAAGTCCAGAGCTGCAACCTATCAGCAAGAACACAAGGTTGGACAAAGGCATCACATCAGGGGTTCCAGCCCATCTGACTCAGATACAGACTGGTCAGAGACAAATTCAATCCCAGAAGAGCCAAATGGCAGTTGCCAGCATGTTACCATCCCCAGCGATAGCAGATACTCTGTACTGGTTGATAGCGGGGCAACAGACACGCTTACATGGGATCTTACTAGACTGGTTGATTTACATCCAGTCAAGAAGACATTTGATACACCTAATGGTCCTATCCAAGCGATCGCCAAGGGGACTATGGTGGTCAATGGAGCAAATGCATCAGACAAGGCCTGTCAACTACAGATCAGAAACTCCTATCTAGTCCCAGAGGCAGCAACCACTCGGGTTAGTACTATCAGACTAGAAGAACAGGATCTCTGGTTTGCTCCACGAAAACGTTGCCTAGAAGATGGACAAGGCACTGCCCTTTATAAGGCCTGTGCATATGACCTACAGTACCATCTAGAGCGCCCATCTGATGAGCCCATGGGTGCAGCCTTATTCACATCCTCTAGCAAACCACGCCCTCAGAGCAATGCATCTGCCCAACTCTGGCATGAAAGACTAGGCCACGCCAACAAGGCAGCTCTAGAGCATCTGTCAAAAGCATACCCAGATGCAGAGATCCAAGGAAGCCTGACCCAGGATTGCGAAGCTTGTAGGCAGGCAAAAGCGATAAAGATAGTCTCGCGACGTCAGCCAACCTACAAGACCACCTATCCATTCGAAAGGGTCAACATTGACTTCTTCCAGCTAGAAGAAGCCTACAATGGGGCAAAAGTCTGCATATAGTGGCCACATGTCCACATACTAAGTACAAGCTGCAACGCGCCCTACCCTATCGCAGACTGATGGGTCTACAAGTCATCAGGCAACTGATTCAGTTTCTTACAACCCAGTATGGGATAGTTGTCCGTTTTATTCGTCTAGATGGGGATGTATCTCTCCAGACTAATATAGACGACTATACCACAGATCAAGGGATCATTCTAGAGAGGACGGCTCCATACACATCAGCACAGGATGGATCAGCAGAAAGGGCTGGCAGGACCCTCTTTGCAACAGCAAGATCACTGTCTATCCAATCCAACTTTCCTCCAGAACTCTGGCAAGAAACAACAGCAGCAGCCGTCTATCTAGGGAACCGCATACCCAGACGAAAGATAGGTTGGTCTACGCCAGAGGGCAAAATGAACTTATTGGGCAGCAGCTGACAGGCTCATGCAAAAGGTAGGGGGTCAATGGAGTGTATTGATGAGTATGTAGAACGAAGGCATATGGGGATATCCCATCTATCTATATAGTGAGTGGAAGCTCCCTTATGCTGGCATATCCTTGGTTGACCTAGTCATGCTAGTACGAATGTGCTGGGATAGGCCTAACAGCTTCAAAGTACCTATTAGTGTGGGGCTGCGGATGACTATTGTCAACAAACTGGATCTAGTACTGCACAATCGACACCTCCAGTGTTGAAGCACCTTCTCCTGCAAAAACCTTTTCTTGGCACCCAGTATTAAGAAATGTTAGGTTTTTGCAGGGTTTCGGCCCGTACCCCTAACGGGTCTCATCATTTCCGTCTTCACCTTCGGACTCGTCTCTCGATACCACCACAGCACTCCTCCCCCTTTTCCCCTCACAACACTAAACACGACGAGACTCCCCCCGAAAGTGTAGTAGGGCGAGAGTTTAGAAGCTTTGAAGGTCACTCTCGCTCTTGCCAATCCGCGCGTCCGCTAGCCTGCGGCGCGCTGTGCCTGCCGCGTGCGGGCCACTCTCAGACTATAACTATGTTTGTAATTCATTCTCAATCCTCTATCCGAAAAGATGCCTGATCAAAAGGCTTATCCATACACCCATATATGCGTTGTGCCCGGGATGCCACCATCGACGATGGATGCTTGGTGCTGCAAACACTCGCAAACTTCCAATCGAGACAAGTGAAACTACCATTATCAGTGATGGCGGCATGTTCCTTTGTCCTGTGCAGCCCTGTATATTGTCGTCATTTAAGGAATGTCGGCTGTTGCCAAGCCAGCAATCGCGTTGTCTACTTTCGACGGCTTCCTTCCCTTCTTGTCCTTGCGGGCCTCGAGGTGAGAAAAGTTGTCGCCTTCAGCGTCACGAGTCTCAAGGTCGTCGACATCTCTCTTCCCGCCCTTCTTCTTGCCCTTGCCTCCCTTCCTCTTCCTCTTGCGGGCCTCGAGGTGAGCGACGTTGTCGCCTTCAGCGTCACGAACCTCGAGATCGGTAACCTCGGCGTCACGAACCTCAAGGCCGTCGAAATCCCTCTTCTCGTCCTTCTTCTTGCCCTTGCCCCCCTTCTTCTTCTTGCGGGCCTCGAGATGAGAGGCTTCAAAGTCTGCAGCGCGAGCCTCGACGGGAACAGCAACGTCGTTGATCTGCGAAGTGGGAGCTGAAGCGTTTATTAGTCAACCGTCATCTTGATTAGGGGGCCAGCTTTGCCACAGCACTGGGATATAGACTTCACTGACCAGAAATGACGTTACCCGCCAGAAGGCCGAGCGTAATGAATGTGGCGGTAGTGAACTTCATGTTGAAGTCTTGTGCATGTGTGAAAGAACGACTCCAGGTCCGAAAAAAAATGACAGTGAAATAATCAACCACGCGCAGCGCGGAATGACTGAATGTAAAGACTGGAGAATGGGATGGACTAATGAATGCTGATGCTCAATAGTGAAGAAGAAGGAGGACAGATGAGAATGAAGATTCCATCGAGGCCTTATATAGACATCCTCGGCCTACATATTCCATTTTCATGGGCTTTCCCGCCACGCCTTGGAACCCCGAACGGCAACTTACCAACCGGCCCTTTCCTCGTTGCACCACAACCGACCGAACCCACTTTACTCGGGATGGTATCTTTGAGCCACATTTTGCAACAGAGCTTGTTTAGAAGCTGGTCATCCGGCCATAGCTGTTGCTCAAACAGTACTGCAGGCTGGGCTAACACTAGTTGCACCCATGGTCTAAGTCGGGACTTTAGTTGGTCCTACGCAGTAACTCAGCCTGTCCTCGGACCGTTGGTGTTTGCGGGTTCCGGCGCTGAATCAAGCTTATCTCACAAAGATCCCTGAACATAAAACAAGATACTTACTAATACATAATTGGAACCCCCCTCTTCCCCCTTTTTTCTTTGACACAAGTTTAAGCTGGTACGATGATGACACCGCCACCTGAAGCGTGCGCGCTTTTTCTCGCTTCTTGCTTTTTTTTCTCTTGTCATTCAAATCACGCTTGTTCGGGCCCCACCTTATGATCAGGGATACCGAAGTGGAGTTCCGACGTGCGATGCACACGGTGCCAGAAAATTTGTTTCCGCCAAGACTTAGACAGAAAAAACGGGTTTCCCCAGAAGTTGGTTGCACTACCTATTATGATCCGAGTCTTGGCAGACGTAGATCGACTTGTGTATGGATTCAACACTTGAACTAGGGGCCCGTCCGTCCACTGATTTTTAGACGATCTCTAAACTTTTGTTCGTGAACTGCTTTCAATCATAATTCATTGATCAAGCTGCTTTAGAAGGCTACCCGACATGGGTACAGGCTGGCTAGCTTGGACAAATAATTCTTTTCTTTGCCAGATCAACTCTTTTAGTTTTAGACTTTCCCAGGTTGGACTCTGAGCAAAGCAAAATCGGACGATGATTTTCCTCCCACGAAGCTGGTCATCCAAACTCGTATTAGCGGCCTGTTAATAAGACCCTCAAAAATGCGCACCATGAAATGAGAATGCTACCTACTTTAGATGAATCCGACCCATAATCAGAAACCCAGGGCAAAAACTCGGTTATTGGCCACTAAACACAACATGATTGTCCCAGATTGTGTGATTGTTGTTACAGGTAATCCAGGGCGACAGCGCCCTTTGATTGATCTGCAGTGTGCGATTAATTCCACACCGGTTACCGGCATTCTGGTTGTGCTCGCTTAAGGTTTACGGCAACATGTGCCGTAGTGTGCGGCCCCAGATTGGCCGATCCTTGCTCGTCTCATGTACTTGGTTACAGGCCGAAATAAAATATCCCTGCAAGGTATCCAATGCCCACCCCCCTACTAATTTG
This sequence comes from Colletotrichum eremochloae, assembly GCA_030867245.1. NCBI lineage: Eukaryota > Fungi > Ascomycota > Sordariomycetes > Glomerellales > Glomerellaceae > Colletotrichum > Colletotrichum eremochloae. Next base: position 9,245 of record MU844659.1, on the reverse strand, counting down.
GGTATAGCTAACATTACGGTACTTTTTTAACAGCCAGCCAGCCGGCTGCTGGCAGTTAATCCATTTTCCCTCCTATCCATCACCTATTAACACTATGGATAACCACCACTATTACGGCCGGCCGGCCGGCCGCCATACAAAACAGCTAACAGATAACGACCGCCTACGTATTCGTACCCTCTTTTTTGACGGCCAATTTAATAGGCAAGAGAGATTGCCAACCGGACCGGGTTTTCTATAGCCCAAGTACGCCAGGCGATTAACGCCCCTCACAGCCGGCCACGGCCCGGCCGGCCGGGTCTTCTTTCCTATGAGGAAGAGCAACGGCTGGTTGAGTATGTGACTTCATCACAAATGGGCCGGCTTGCCACCTTCCTCCAGCTCTCTATTACCCTCTTTGAGGGTATATATGGAGAGTATGCGATCCGGAGCACCCTCCGGCGCCTTGGATACCGCCGATACGCTGCCCATCGCAAGCCTATTATTACAGAAGAAACCCGGCAAGCCCGGCTAGCCTGGGCCCAGGCCTATATTAACTGGAGTATTGAAGACTGGATAACGATCCTCTGGACTGACGAGACGTGGGTTAACGGTGCCCGGCATCGGAAGGTATATGTAACGAGGAGGGAAGACGAGGAGTTTGACCCGACTTGCCTTCTCCAAGCCCCTCGGCGAGGGAAGGGCTGGATGTTTTGGAGCTCCTTTTGGGGTGTTCAAAAGGGCCCTGGGCTGGTATGGGATATGGAGCGATGGGGGTCTATGAATGCCGATTCCTATCAAGAACACATAGTTCCTATCATCGGCGGATTCATTAACCAGCATCAACAATCCCACGGCTGGAGGCTTGCCCTCATGCAGGATGGAGCTAAGTCACATACAGCTAGGAGCACTTTACAGAACCTGGCCAGGCGAGATATTGAGGTTATCGAATTCCCCCCATACTCGCCAGACCTTAACCCTATCGAACCATGTTGGAACTGGATGAAGGACTATATCCAGATCCATCACGGGTATATTCACTTTCATGGGCAGCAACCGTCCCGCCAGCAGTTATATAGGTGGGTTGAAGAGGCCTGGGAAGCCCTTCCGGATGACTATTGTGCCCGGCAGCTCTGTAGTATGCGGGATAGATGCCAGGCAGTGATTGATGCGAATGGGGGGCATACGAAATGGCGATTTTTAGCTGGATAGCAAGGGGTAGATTATGTATAGGATTCTATTCGTCATAGGGTGTGTGGCTATGAAACATGACTGGGAAATTTTATTTACCCCTGCCACTATGCACAATAGGGGCATCAACCGGGGACTCCGGGGCACAGCCAAGAGCGCCAGGATTTAGGTTAGGATTCGGGTTTGAGCTAACGGCTATAGTATTTACAGGCGCCTACTAGATTAGATTAGACACCAGCAAACCACCAAAAGTGCACCAGCAATTTACCTGCTACCGTTAATCCTAGACTGCAATATACATCTATTTAGGCGTTAATATAATAGCCCTTATTTCATCTTGAGCAACTTTGGTTTTACTATAATACTAATAATAGTTTTAAGGTTTAAGTTAACCTAGAATTACTTCGCACTAAAAGAGTAAAGACTATACACACCCTGTGGGATAGGTACTCAAAAAGATTTCCAAGGTCTAGGCTGACACCCACTATTTACGTATAAAGAAGGACGCGGGTTCCTTAATTAAGACTCTGGGATTCTAAACTGCTATTGTTACCATTCACTGTATTCGTTAACATGGCGCCTATTCGCTTTGTTACTCTTTTATCTACATTAGTTTTATTGTGTTTGTCCCAAATGTTACACGCACTGACCTTTACATCAGACGTTACTAGGTCTTTAAAAGGCAGGAACGAAGACCCTTCAAACCGCGATCAGTCAACCAAGGCCACACGGGCAACTCTGACCGGTACAGACGATACCAAATATATCATCTGGGCCAGGGGGGATACCTCGAAAGAAGATGCGGACAATTTCTACGACACTCTTTCAGGAATAGTTGGAAACAAAAGAGAGGTTGAAATGCTCGTCACCGAAACAAACATACCTTACGTCTGGCGCACCGCTCTCACTGCGGCTCAGCTTGGCAAGGTGAGAGCAGACGGAGTTGTCGATAGAGTCGAAGCTGATGTGCAACTTCGTGTTGAAAGGCACAGTGCTACAGGCGCCATTAGGAAACGACACAATGTCCAGAGGCGCCCTAGCGAGGACAAGCCTATGATTGACCTTCGGATGCTTTCAACGCCGCCATCTGCCCAGCTTCTCGATTACTATGGATATGACGATAGCGCTGGTGAGGGGATAACCATTTACATGATCGATACCGGCCCGTTCGACTTTGAGCATTCTGAGCTTCAGTCCCTGGATGTATCTGTGACGCGCGAGAACATCGACGTAATGGATGACCCGGAGCTAGTTGACGATGACTCCTTTCATGGAACCTGTGTGGTCTCAAAGGCCGTTGGCAATACGATTGGCGTGGTTAGGCGAGCCAACCTCGTTACAGTCCGGATAGATATGACACCTGGCAAATTTCGCTTCATCAAGGCCTGGGAAACCGTCCGCGATGACATCGAGAAAAAGGGTTTGCGTGGGAAGGCCGTCGTTTCGTCCTCAGCTGTATTTACAGCGACAAAGGACCGCGAATACAGGGAGAAAACATTCTTGGAGTTGGAAAAAGTGCTGGAATCGATTATCAAGATGGATGTACCTGTCGTCTGTGGGGCCGGTAACAGTGCCGACAAACCCAATGGGTCTACGGAACCAAACACTCTCCCGGCAGTGCTGGCCGAGCGCCTACCCGTTATCGTGGTTGGCTCGGCTACCGTTGACGGGAGGATGTCCAGATTCAGCCAGCGTGGGAGGTTGCTAACGACTTGGGCGGTTGGAGAAGAGATCCAGTGCGCTGAAAGAAACACCAAAAATGGCCTTCGCACAACAGAGGGCACTTCATTCGCTGCTCCCCAAATAGCAGGTCTTGCGGCTTACTTCATGTCGCATCCGAAATTCCGCCGTCGGCTAAATACAGGCACAGTAGCAAAGGACATGCAAAACCTGATAAAAGGGTACTCGCATCTGCGCAAGAGAAATTTTAGCTACCCACCTATAGCCTGGAACGGATTCGAACAGAGGTAGAAGTAAATTAGAGCAGTCAGGCTAGTCTCTAAGGGCTGTGGTTTAAAGGCAAGCCCTGCTGCGTTGCTCCTACTGCAGACTCTCTCTTTACTAGCCTAGCCTAGTAGTATAGTAGCTACTAGTTCTTGGAGTAATATTTTAATTGTTTATATAACGTACCCGGGGCCTCTGGCCTCGTATTGTGTTTTAAGAGCTTCTACTGTAAAGGGCTTTCACTTTAACCAACCCTCCCATTCGCGTGCGAACAACCCCTCTTCAACAGCCCATCGGCACTTCGGTCAATCGACCTTCCGGTCACGTAGCACCGCAAATATGCCCGACTTTATTCCACCAGTTGTCGCCAAGGTTAATTGTGAGGACTTAGGAACCTGGTCAAGGACCACGGTGGTATTAGTGCTAACGGCGTCGAGCAGCGGCATTCTACCCTGCCCTCTCCCTAAGGCAGGAGCGCTGCTGCTATTGCGGACTATACTACTAATAGACTAACCACGGTTGATGGCCATTTTCACCCTTAGTTAGGTATACATGAGCGAGTTTGCGCAAGTTGTAACCCCCTTGCACTGATTCAAGGAACTTAACCAAAGGGCCTCCAAGGGCCGTTAGGGCCAATGAAATCCCATCATAGTCCAAATGCGAGTATGTTCCACGTCTGTTCTTATCTCCTCCCATCAAAGAATCCGATGGCTTTGTTGATCCGCTCATGAATCACAGGTGTTCAATCTAATGTGCCTGAGTGGGAAGACGTCCTTGACAGGGTTCATGATCCTAAACTTGCGCATAATCTGGACTGGACTATCGTAGGGTGGCACTGGAGCATGAGCCGCCCAGAATAAGTTTAGTCGTAATATATGTGATTCTTTCGTCAACTGTAAAGTATGTGACATAATTGGGGGCATTTAAATTACCCCTGTAACCGTTGTATCTCTGCTGGTAGAGCCTGCTAGAGCGCTACTCCTAAGGCCGGTCTCTGGCGGCCTAGTTCCGAGTGAGGCTGAAGAGTGACTTTGAGCGAGTTATTTCTTAACAAACTTACTAATCTGCTCTATGAGAATCTCTTTATACTGCCGAAACATGTTACTGGAAACAAAAGATGCTTCACAAATGGGTACCCTCAGTCTGCATTCTTTGCCAACACTTCTCAATACGAAGCTCTCATTTTTCGTTACTCTCGTCGGTCTTAGCACTATTACCAGTGCTGTCGATGCTCCCTCGACCGACGCAGCCAGACCTCCCAAGAACTGGGCAGTTGCCATTTATGACTCCTTCGACACTATTGACGTCTTTGGACCCCTCAATCCACTTTGGTACCTCGCATTCTCTCTTCAGATGAATCTGGCTCTTATTGCGCCAACTCTTTCTCCTGTCTGGGTTCAACCCGCAGATCCTGCCCTCAACAAGCAAAACTCTTCCTTCTGGTTCTCCGTCAATCCTTCTCATACTTATGAAATCCACCAAAGGACATTGAAGTTCTCCTTATTCCTGGCGGACCCGGATCCGTTTTGGGTAATGTTGATGAGGTAATCGATTTTGTGAAGGATACCTACCCAAGCCTCAAGTATCTTATCACGACATGTACCGGGGCTGGCATCGCGGCAAGGGCAGGCGTTTTGGATGAGAAGAGGGCCACGACGAATAAGAAAGCTTGGACGACGATTACAGCGATGGGGCCCAAAGTTGAATGGGTCTCACCAGCAAGATGGACTGTTGACGGAAACGTCTGGACATCGTCGGGTGTATGCATCCACTTACACTTTTATTATCTGTAATATGCTAACAGTGGTTAATAGGTTACCTCTGGACTGGATCTGATCTTCGCATTTATCGAGGAGGTCTATGGGAAGGATTATGCCAAGGGTTTGCAGGACACCATTGAGTATGTCCGAGCGGAGAATGCATGCGATGATCCTTTTGCCGCGGTGAATGATGTTCCGCCAAGCGGTATTTGCAGTATGACGTGAGTGCACTGCAGGGTTGAGTGATGGCATATGCTGCTTTCACAATCTCAAGGAGAAGGGCTCAAGATAATGGGCAACACATAGCATGCTATTATATCGGTACTGTCCTTGCTGACCAATCTATATGCTCCTGATGTGAGTCCTCATTAACTCTCATTGCTAGTGGATATATTCCTGGTTATCCCAGGGCTTTATCTGTTATGTTGCTTCGCCTGTTGATCTCAAAATCCAACCCATGTCCGTCGGGTCTTAAGGCAGTGAATCGCATGTGAGGGGTCTACCAATGCCATCAAGTGAATGCGGTTGGTTACACATCCACACATTTTATTACGCCCAGCCGCTAAGCCTAGTCCTTAGGATTAAGACCTTTTTTAGCCTTTAAGAGCAGTCTAATTAGTAATATATCTATTCTCTAAAGTTACTATTTTATAGTATACTTTAACATTATCACAGCGTGGTATTTAGTAACAGTATATCTTCTGTTTACTATAAAAACTCACATTAGTCGATTATTAAGAGCAGGCAGGGGCCTTAGCCTGGTCCTCTTTGACCCGCCCTTTAGTAAACTAACACGCAGATAACAGCAAATTTGCTATCAACATTACGTTTGCTGTCTACCTAACCGAACCCAGCTTGGGTCCTTATTGGTACAAAACCGTATAGGCAACCTCGAATCCAGCCATCGTGTCCGCCTCGCCTCTTGCGAGGGGGATTGCTGACGCCGACTTCACCGCCATCGCCCATGGGGTCCGGATTTTCAAGTTCAGTGTTAGATAGATTTGGTGGAGGCCTCATACGAGGGGGGTAGGTCAACGTTGAGCGGAGATCTCTTGTCAGAAGGGATGGAGGGCTCATAGGCGGGTGGGTCGATATTAAGAGGGGATCTCTTGACGTAAGGGATTGGTACTAGAAAGGAAGGGAAAAGTTAGTATTAGAAACTGATTAGGTTAGTTATAAGGCAGTATTAATAATAAGGTTTATCATCGACATGAAGCGCGGTTTCTTCATCGTCCAGTTCCTCAGCTTCGTCATTGTTCCCTGGAAGATTATAGCTTCCGCCCAGACTTTCACCTCCTTCCTGTCGGGCTATGGCCTTTTCATGGCCAGCGTCGTTGCCATCATGATTGCAGACTGTACGTGCCCCGCATACCTAACTTTGATTGCTCAGATAGACGTTTTAACATTCATTATGCCACAGATTACTTCCCATCCAGGAGTAACATCGCCGTGGCCTGGTTCTTCGACCCAAACAAGACCAACGAGCGGTATCGCTACCACAAGGGTTGGAACCTGCAAGCTGTCATCGCCTACCTCGTCGGTATTGCCCTCCCCTTCCCGGGCTTCGTCGCCAATCTCGGTGCTAGCGGCGTCGGAACGGCCGGACGCAAGCTCTGTTACCTTGGCTGGCTACTGCCCTTCACCGTGTTTTTTGTCATGCACATTGTCATCTGCCGGTTCTGGCCGATGGAAAACCACCGCATCGTGAAGGCTGCGGAGATGGGCTGGGAGGAGAACATCTACGATCAGACTGAGGGTTTGAATGCGGATAACAAAAAGTAGACTGTCGTGGAAACACCGGATAAAAAGGAGGCTGTCTAAGTGTGTTCACTCTTCCCTTTTCGTGTGGCTTCCCCTCGTATGAAACATAATTGCAAATTGGGGGATGCAAGATGAAGATATCTACAACTTTGAAGAGACTGAGTTTGTGATGGGCAAGATGTCCTCAGAAATTGGTCATCACAATCTCTGACCGACGTGGCAAGCCAAGAGGAGTACAACAATGGAATCAGGAATGGGTTACAGTGATCCAGGCTATTGGGTCTTGTGGCTATTCTATCCCGCCGTACATCAACTTTGCTATTTTATTCCTAGTTGCTGGCCCCGTTTTGGTTCAGGGAAAACATTCATTCTGTCTTGGAACCGTAGTCTATGTGCGCAGCACAAAGAGATCGCGTCACGGGTGGTATGATTTGACGAGGTTTGGATGTCCGTCGTCGTCGTCCCCTTCATCCAGCCACTGATTTGAGAATGAGCTAATTGAGTTGACTCTGTCGGTTGGAATACGCCGTCCGGAGTCATCCAGGAGCTGGCAGCTTGCGAGATGGTGACGGTTTCTTTTCTCTTTCGCTAAACGTATGGCTAACCCAAGATCAAGCCGCTTGCGGGACCTGTAAAAAGACAGGGTAACTTCCGTGTCCCGTGCAATCTTTTGTTTCCAAGCGCGATAGTCAACGAGTACCACAATCATGCACCCTGGATCCGTGCGTCGTTGCATTTCCAGGACGAAAGTGTGCCTCGTTGGTCCAAATCGTGACTGCTCAGCAGGTCCCTTGAGGACTACTGGAAAATGACGTCGATGGCCTTGTGTCTGTAGCGGATAGGTGAACGTCGTCGCAAAGTCTGCCCAGACGAGCGAGCCTAGGCTGAATCCATCAAATTCTCTACTTGGGCGTACAGCCTGCGCTCGCCTAACGAAGCACAACGGCATCGGTACCGCTGATTTGACAATGTCCGAGCCAACCCACAAAGGATTTGCATACCGCACGCAGTCTGAAGCATGCTCTTGGCCTTGGGATAGATTTGTGTACATGATAGGGGTGACGAGGACTCTTTGTGATCGAGAGCCTTGTCGGTCTTCCGCGAGTTTGATGTAGGCTCTGTGTTCATCAAGTGGATCTGCCCAGACCTTCGGCGCCGCTAGCAGACCTCGTGGCTTCATCTGAAAATCAAGATCCACGATAGCCACATTGCACTGAGATCTGCGAGAACGGCACCCCTGAACGAGTTGTCTGTAACTGCGGAAATGTGTAGCAGACGGAGCAAGCCCGTTCGGAGCGAACTCCACGTCTCCTTCTTGGTAGGTCCAAACCAGTATTGACGCATCCTCGTTGCACTTGAGGATTTCCTCTTGGAGACGTGCGAATGCGCGCTCCCGCTCACCATAAAGCATGGCCATGTGGACGTTGAAAATTCCGAGTAGGGAATATGCACGATCTTCCACTCTTTTGGTGTCTCTCCTCGACGCCCAAGACATTCGTCTACCTATCCTATGCTTGAATAGGTCGAGTCCGCCTTGGTCCTGGGAGTTTCTGATGTGCTGTAAATCGATGCCTGTGATTCTCAAGATTGAGGGCCGAAGATCAAGAGAATTGCCAATCGTATTCCAGTTTCGATCGAAAAATATGAGACTTTTTGGAGCCAGAAGCTCTTGGAGCATCCAGCCTCGCGTGAACCACTCAGAACGCAGCAAATCTTTGTAAACTTTGTGCCGGAATTTGCGAGGAGCTTTGGGAAGTTTGGGAAGGTCGACGTCGTCGAGATAGGCGTAGCAAACTGCAGACTCTACGTACCATTGCCACATAGAGTTGATAGCCTCTTGGTACTCGGCACTGCTGGCCTTGTCAATGCAACAGGTGTCGACCCATATGTACTGATAGCCACTTCCCCTCGCCTGAGCACGGCTGTTCATTATCTTGTCGTAGCTTGATGTCCTGGGCTCGTGTAGGACATTGCCGTCTTCGATAATGCGACATATATCCTGGTACGAGAGCTCAGGCTCACGCCAGCGGTGGGACAAGATTGCATACGCTGGTGTTTCGCTGCCATAGAATTCCTCAAACTGGAGGTTGCCCGTCTTTAGGAGTCTCATTTTGCGACGCCGTGGGTACGTCTCGGTGGCGACTTCAGCATCCGAACATGTGCTTCGTGTTGAGTTCAGCTGACGAAGACAGAACCAGGATGCGAAACCCCGCACGCGAAGTTGAAGTGGGTACGCGGGTGGCCACAAACCCCGCACGCTCGGAATCAAACTTGGAGCTATCCCATCGGGTGCGGATGGACCCCATTTTCGCCAAGCCCCAGAATACCCACAATTTACCTATTATTGTTACCCCGCATTTAAAGGGGTACTTTAAGGTACTCACTTATCCCTATGCTCTTTTACCTACTATCACCACTATTACGACCATTTTGATCATACCATTTTGATTGATGCTATAATGTCTTCTAGTGATTCTGATTCTGATGCTTCTATTACTTCTGTACGCAGCTGTATAGTAGTTGAGGTCCTTCCAGAAGACCTGACTGCTGCTTGCAATGCAGACTGTACGCCAGAACGCTGTGACGCAGCAACAGTGCGGCCCCACGAAC
>MU844658.1:0-15849 GCA_030867245.1 Colletotrichum eremochloae | reverse complement strand
AAGTGGACGGCGGAAACGCGAGGCAGAACCACCTTCCGATACACACCGAAACCGACAAAGAAGGTCCTTCAGCTCCACGAGGGGCTAAGCAAGAGACAGAGCTCAATCCTCGTGCAAATGCGCACGGAAAAGATAGGACTTAAGGACTTCCTCTTCAACCGAAGAGTGCCGGACGCCACGGACGCCAACTGCCCATGCCGGGAAGGACGACAAACGGTATCGCACATCCTGTTACGATGCCGTAGACATCGACAACTCCGACGCCAGGAACTCGGATCCATCCCAGGACGACACAACCTCCGGGTCGTATTGAACGAGCGCAAAGCAGCCGCAAAAGCCATCAGATTCATAGAACAGACCGAGATCCTTGGGCAATTCAGGATCGAGTCGCAACCCAGACAAAGCTGAACATTGGGGGGAGACTGTAGGTACGCAGAACCACAGCATGAGGCATCAGGCCTCGATAGATCCTAGCATATAGATCACATTAGTAAGAACCGCAGTCTACACGAGGTGGCCGCCAAATGTAGATAGAGGTTGGAGAGCAAAGCGGGAAAATGGGGACAGCTGGTCAATGTTTTGCATTGGCGAAGTGGGGCGGCTCGGATTAACGTCTGAACGCTTCGGCTGTTCGCCGGACCCCGCTATCCGGGCATAGCTGCTGACTAAAGAGCGGCTCCATAACCGAGTAGGAATCAATCAATCAATCAATCAATCAATCCCCAAATTCCTACTTTGCACTTCAACCTCTATCTACATTTGCTGGCCGGCCCTTGTAGACATTGGTTCCTACTAATATGATCTCTCTGCAAGGCTCTTTTCGAGGCCTATTACCTCGTGTTGCGGTTCTGCATACCTACAGTCTCCCCCCAATGTTCAGCTTTATCTGGGTTGTAACTCAATCCTGAATTGCCCAAGGATCTCAGTCTGTTCTATGAATCTGATGGCTTTTGCGGCTGCTTTACGCTCGTTCAATACGGCCCAGAGGTTATGTCGTCCTAGAAGGGCTCCAAGTTCCTAGCGTCAGAGTTGTCAAAACCTACAGCATCGCAGCAGGATGTGCAATACCGTTTGTCGTCCTTCCTGGCATTGGCATTTGGCGTCCGTGGCGTCCGGTACTCTTCAGTTGAAGAGGAAGTCCTTGAGACCAATCTTTTCCGTACGCAATTGCACGAGGATCGAGCTCTTGCGTTTGCTCAACCCCTCGTGAAGTTGCAACACTCTCTTTGTTGGTTTTAGTGTATGGCGATAGGTGGTCCTGCCTCGCGTCTCTCTCGTCCACATGGCCTGCCACGCTTTGTTTGCCTCTCTGTGTGTCCACATCTTAAGCGTTGACCAGAGTGCGTAGAGCTCCCTCAGTGCGTTTGCTTTAGCTCCTATCTCGCCGTTCTGTCTCCAGCCCGTGGCTTCTTTCGCTGCTATGTCGGCGTCTTCGTTGCCCTGGATTCCCATGTGAGCGGGTACCCATCGGATCTCTGTCTTAAGGCCTTGTTCTTAGAGTTTCTGCGTTTTGCCCGCGATGATCTTAAGCAGGTAGCAGCCTGACTTGCCCTTCGGCCTGGCTGATGATCTTATGGCTGCTTGGTTGTCTGTGTAGATGAGGACTTTGTTCCTGTTGTTTCCTTTCTGTTTGTCTTCTTCCGCTATCTCGAGGGCAAGGATGATACCTTGCAGTTCTCCCGCATAGACTGTCGAGGTGGTGTCGTCTCCCATATATGAGTTGCAGGTTTGCCGCGTGGTGTGGCATACTGCTGCTGCTCCTATATGGCCGTTGATACCGTTTCCGTCTGTGTAGATATATATAGCCTCGTCTTCCGCGTCAATATTCTTCTGGTGCTCTTTTATGGCCTTTTCTGCTGTGTCGGCTATGTATATGCGCGGTCCTTGCCACCACAGCGGGGTTACGTAGGGGGAAATATGCTCGCTTGGTCTGGTGATGTTACCCTGCTTGTTTTGGAGCTCTTGTTCAATTGTCTGTCAGGGACTTGGTCTTTGTTTCTTCTTTCTTTTCCGTCCCTTCCTGTTACAGGTGTTTCCCTAGTCGTCCTGTTCCAGTGGTCCCAGTCTTTCAATCGTGTCGATGTTTTGTTTCTATATCCGTTGCTCCACTGGCAGTAGATTCATCTCAACGTCAAGTGCTGGAGCGGACGTGGCTCTAAAGGCTCCACATATTGCTCTTGCGGCTCTTACTTATAGTCGTTTCAGTCTGTTGAGGGTCCGATCTGTATACCCCTTACCGCCCCAGCCGGCGTTAGACCATGCCGAGCAGGCGTACATCATCTGCAGTATTGCTACCCCTTGGTATACTGTTCGCATCTCTTTCGTTTTCACTCCCCACGTAGAGCTCCCCAGGCTGCTAATCGCAGAGATGGTTTTCGAGACTCTACGTTCTGTCTCATCTATGTGTTGTTTCCACCTAAGGGTAGTGTCTAAGGTGAGGCCAAGGTATTTGCATGACGGTTTGGGGTGTATCTCACCCCATTTACTTTGTAGTAGGGTGTTAGTGTTGATTCGTGATCTCGCCCTTATGAAGTGGACGAGTTAGAACTTTTCCGGCGCAAAGACAGAGGCGTGAGTTGTTGCCCAGTCCTCCGCTTTGTCCAATACATGTTAGAGTTTGCGGCATGTTTCTTCCGTTGTTTCCGCCCATGACAGGATCGCGATGTCGTCTATAAAGCCAGTGGCCAGTGTCTCTTGGCCTTGGTTGCACCTGTCGAGGATGTCCGCGTTGTAGAACAGGTACAAGATTGGCGATAGGGGAGAGCCCTGTGGGATGCCAGTGGTGAGCGTGTTAGTGATGCAATTTCTTGTACACGTACGTACGTACGTACTGTATTTTAGCCGTTGTACGTACATGTACATGCCATAAAAATTTCCCCTTTCCTTTTTAGGCAATCCTGGTAACAGGGCTCTCAGGTCTCGGATCCCATCTCAGTGCCGACCCCCAAAATGTCACCCGTCGACTGTAATACACCCTCCCATTCAAAATCTCCACTAGTGGAGGCCATCACACCATCCATCCAGACCTTCTTGCCCTGCGCATTCACAAACAACTCGAGATATGAATCTTCGAGTTCTAGCCAGTCCTTCTCCTCAAGGTCCGCCCAGCGCTTTTTGTGGGCGTACTTCTGATCCTTCAGGCGATCAAGTACGCGGTCGTTCATGAAAATGAAGGCCTACATGTCCGCGTGCATAGGCGTAAGACGATTTCAAGCTTTTGTGTGTATAAAACTAATAGCAGAAAAACTTCGTTCTGAGGGCACGGAGTTCGCAAGCGTGCTCATTACCTTCACAGCCACTCTAGCCAGAATCAAGCCCTGGTTGAGGAGGCACTGCCACGCCATTGATGGCTTAAAGCCTTCGTCGTATCCCATCGAGTGCGAGTGGACTGCAGTACATACACCCCCATAATAATATCCACAATGCCCCCTCATGCTGAGAGTACATCGTCAATACGTCACCCTGCCCCTTCCTTTTTTTCTTCCCCTGCTGCCAGCACCATCATTACGAATCTACAAGATGTTCAAACATCAACGGCTTCGCGATGGCGTTAAGTGACTCTAACGAGAGTGTGCACTCTTGTATAAACGTCGCAATACTTCCCGAAGAGCTAAGTAAAGCCTGTACTGCTAACTGTACGCCGGAAAGATGTGACAATGCCACAGTACGTCCACATAAGCCTCCACTAGTTGAACGAGGCTTGCCCGGTCAATTTCAGCCCTTCGAGGTGCCTCGTCGCGAGCCAGAAGTCAGAGATCTCCCTGACTCCCCATTAGATCTATTCCAACGATATCTCCCTCACGACATGGCCAAGTGCTGGGCAGACTGGAGTAACGGGGCGAAGCACCGCGAGGGTCCGCTGCTTCAGCACTCTCGAGCCCACGCTTGGGTACCAACCTCTGCCGAAGAGATCTATCTTTTCGTTGGTATTCTCCTCTATATGGGAATCCACCCAGAAAGCAAGATTTCCCAATACTGGTCGTCGTCTCAGGAAAAGGAGGATCCTATCCATCCTTTTACTCAGTTTATTACCCGCAATCAATTTCAGCTTCTCCTCCGCCGAATAAGGATCTTCAACACCACCTTATTTAACAAAGATTCTACAAGTGACCGGTCTCAACAACAACGATATCAGCCTCGCAAGAATCAGATGCCCAAGGTGTACAGACAGGTCAACCAGTGGTCAACTCATATACAAGAGGTTGGCGACTCTTTTTTCCAACCCAGCAGCCACCTAACTGTTAACGAGGCTATAGTACGATTTACAGGAAGATCACTTGAGACGACAACGATACCCAGTAAGCCAACCCCAGTTAGGTATAAAGTATGGGTGCTAGACCAGTCAGGTTACTTTTTACGGTGGCTTTGGCACGTCCATGGCAAAGGGCCCTATGGGCTCGTCCCTCAGCAGCGACCAAGGTGTCAAGGCAATGCTGAGGAGGCCCTGGAACACCTGACGCCTACCCAACGAGTGGTAACGACCCTGATTACTCTGCTGCCAGTTGCCATATATCACGTATTTCTTGACAATCTTTTTGCGTCAGTCAAGCTCTTTAGAGCATTACGAAGCAAAGAAATCGGGGCAACAGGGACTTGCCGTAAGGACGGTGGAATCGATGAGATACTGATAGCTGAGAAGGAGGGCGAAGGCAAGGGAATACCTTGGGGGGAAGTTCATGCTATTCCTACGAAAGATGGTCAGGTAAGTATCAAATACACACTACCTTTCTAGTGGTTTGAAGCTATGGCTAACTATTCACGGTTATTTTAGATCAACCAAATGACCTGGAAGGACAATGCCTTAGTGCTCTTCCTTACTACTGTCTACCGCGAGACAGAGGAGGTAGTACGAAACCGCCGCCGGCCCGCCGGCTCCTCTGCTGCCAACCGAGCCGCCCGTGAAGTCTTCGGGCCTGATGCCCGTAAGCAGCTACCTATTCCGCTGGGTATTGACGAATATAACCATAATATGAACGGGGTAGATACAGGGGATCAGATGAGGTCATACAGTCAGTACGGGCGCCCAATACGAAGAGGAGGCTGGCAGGCTATTACCTTCAACTTCCTCCTTGAGGTAGTAGTTGTGAGTAGCTTTCTCTTACAGCTTTGGGGCGAGAGTAACTGGCTTACGGTCAAGAGTCAATGGCAATGGAGGAGACTGCTGGCTACAGAGTTAATACAGCACTACGGCCCCTTGGTAACTGCCCGCCAGCGGAGCCGCCCTCAGAGGGCGACAGACACAAGGAACGACGTAATACCGTGGCAGCGGCATAATCGTATTGGCAAGCAGCCTTCTTCTACGTGCGTTGCTTGCAATAATACCTCTCAAGGTAGGGTGGCGTTGGGCGCAGTCTCAGGCAACGGCAGGCGGAGGAAACAGACGAGATCACGCTGTCAGTAGTGTGATGTTGCTCTATGTAACTCACAAGTTTGTTAGTACAGATATCATCAGCAGAATCTCTAGTATCAGCTTGTAGTCCTTAACAATTCGATTTAATTGGGTTCAAATTCCTTAGCAAGGGCTGTGAGTGGTCAATTCCCCTCATGTGAAGTAGATCCGAAGTACTGCAGTCCACTCGCACTCGATGGGATAGGATGGACTGAGTCCGGGACTCAGGACAGACTCCCATAGCTCTTCAGCAATCAGCTTGTGATACATTCTCTGAATACCTTTCAGACCTTGACATTGTGTTCACTATTCAATTGAGCTATACGAGCTACCCCTACGCGCCATTGACCACACGACTGATCACCGGGTGATCAACAGGCCAGCAAGCCGACAATACTGTTACCTAGTATCAAGCCCCAGCTATACTTCTAGCAGAAACCCACTGTCAGGAATCCTGATCGTAACAATTACTTAGTAGGTTATATAGGGTAATTACCTTATCTTATCTATATGTAACTTATTCTATAGTTCTTCTGTCCTGTGGGGAGCTATCCTGCTGTTGGTCTACAAGATGCCGTGCCGCCCGCGCTTCCAGGGCCTGGTGGGGCTGGCGTTGCCTACAGCTTGTTGGGTCGTAACAAATAACTTAGGGTTATCTTTAGTATTCTATAGTTAAGAAAGAACAACCTAGACATGGACTAGAGAACAGGCTAACCCTAACCCTATAACTTATTTGCCGCCTTTTGCCTGCTCTTTAGCCTGTTTTTTACATGCCTGTCCTAATTGTAAGCTGGTTAAAGTTATTAAATGTGTTAAGGGCTCTTACCTCGTTCGCCTCATGGTTAGCTATAATGGTAGCAGCAAGCCCAAAAAAACTGTTACATGGAGCAAACTGAGGCGTAGGCGGACACGTTATCGTTTGATCACGCTTCTGCAGCGCTGCCTCCTGCCGTTTCCTCTGCTGGACAGCTATATAAGCTTTCTCTACCAGGTCCCGCCTCTTCAGCTCTTTAGCTCTAGCAGCTTTCTCTGCCTTCTCCCGCTTCTGCTGCTGTTTGCATTGCTGCTTACAATTGTAAGTAGGTTAAAGCTAGATAAATGTGTTTTAAGGGCTCTCACCTTCACCGTCTCGCGGTTGGCTACAAAAGTAGCGACATGCCCAAAAATGCTGTTATCTTGAGCGATCTGAGGCGGAGCCGGACACGAGATTTGATCACGATCCTGTAGCGCTTTAACAACGCCATCAGAAGGAACGGGGGTGGCAATAGTAAAGCTAAGGTAGTAAGCGGTTGTAATGAACTTAGAGATCTGCATTTTGGCAAAGAGCGCAAGTGCGTAGGGTAAGAGATTTATAAGAGTGGATGTTTTTTTTCTTGTTCTTTTTTCTTAAAAAAATGGTTGTTAAAAAAGTAGTTGCTAAAAGACCAGCTAGCTGTTGTTAAAAGAAGCGAAAATAATAGTGAATAGATAAATATTTATCCTACAGCATGTCAACCTAATTAACTCTATATATACTTATGTTTTTCCTCTAGTATACCAAGTACACAGACCATACTAATCCTTAAAGACCTTCTTAAGATTAAAGATTATTTGAGATGATCTCTCTCTTAAACTACCCCACTTGATTGAATAGCTGCGATCATAATAGTTTAGGGAGTTTCAGGTCAAAAAACTGTAACAATAGATTGGAAATCCTGTCTTTGTCTACGCTCTGCGGAGCAACCTATGCGTACTTATGTGAAACACCATTCGTTTTAGGTCTTGGTCTTACTAGTCCAGCACACCTTACTCGTAGGGCAGAGAATGCGATTCGACAACACGGGATGTAACTCCCTGCTTAGGGTGTAGGGGTTCGGAGAGCCGAAAGCCGACCAACATCACCGGATGCTTTTCGTCCGATACAGTTTGCTCTAAAGACAGGTTAGAATGACAAGACCCAACGCAACTAGCACAAACCCAGGCAGGGGGGAGGGATTTAATCTCGGCAGCATTATGCCGTAGTATCATTTTCCATTACTTACCGGATAATCAGTGCCTCAACAGCGTCGCGATATCTTTCGCTTTTTCTGCATTATAACTCTAAATATTAACTTTTCGCTCCTGTAAGTCGCTATCCCTATAAGCCACACGCTAGACACGCTATCGGGCATAGCGTGGCGTTTCCTTAACCCGCTGTTACGATCAGGATTTCTGACAGTGGGTTTCTGCTAGAAGTATAGCTTAGGCTCGATACTAGGTAACAGTGTGGTCGGCTTGCTGGTCTGTTGATCACCCGGTGATCAGTCGTGTGGTCAATGGTGCGTAGGGGTAGCTCGTATAGCTCAATTGAATAGTGAACACAATGTCAAGGTCTGAAAGGTAATTCAGAGAATGTATCACAAGTTGATTGCTGAAGAGCTATGGGAGTCTGTCCTGAGTCCCGGACTCAGTCCATCCTATATACAAGTCCTGATGCTATTGCCATATCCTTAATCCTGTAATGCCATTGGTAGTGATCACTTTCTGGTCTCCAGTGATCGCTCGGTGGATACTGGTGATCGCTCAGTGGATCCTGCAGAGTGATCACCTTATCGTTATCTGCACGTGACTTGTCCATAGTTCTTCCGTTCCGTGGGGAGTCATCCTTCCTGTCCTTCCTGTTGGTGTTTTCCTACAAGATGCTGTGCCGCTGTAACGGTCCAAGGCGAAGTGTATTGCAACTGGCTATGGCGACTACGTACGAGTATCTTAAGCTAGGGGGAGAAGGAGAAGAAGCTATTCTGCGGTTCACCGCTTCTCAGGTCTGATCAGGGTGAGGAGGCGCACAGGCCGTCAGGCCAACGTTGTTACGGCCCCGTGGGTCTGATCAGGGCGGTGTGTTCTCTGGCCGCGATATTCAGCAAGGCTTCCTCAGGCCCAGCCCGTTACAATACCCCCCTTCTCCCCCTCCCGCAGGAGGCGGGTTTCTTCCGTTCGAAGGCAGCCCAAGCTGCTGTCTCTTTCATGTTACTTAGTGGTTCCCAAGTCGGTTTGACATAGCCGGTCCACTTCACCAGGGCTCTCCATCCTTTTCCTCTACGCTTTACTCCCAGTATCTCCTCTACTTCGTACTCCTAGTCAGGGCCAGGGGCTAGCACAGCGGGTTGCTTATCGTCCTGTAACTGAGATAGGAACGGGTTGTTCCCTACATGCTTCAAGAGGGAGACATAGAAGACGTTATGAATCCCTGGGGGAGTGTCTAATCGGCATGAGTGCGTGCCGACAGTCTCCAAGACGGTATATTTAGCACACGTCCAGTCAAGTTTCTTAGACGGACGATCCGTCTTTACGTTAGACAGTCGTAGCCATACTTTATCCCCTGGTTTGAATTGGTCTGATGGTTAGCAGCAAGCATTTACGTAGTATTCTTGTTTCTCTTAGGCTGTGGCCATAGCTGCTTGTGCCCAATCCGTAGCGTCTTTAATCTTCTATACGAGGGCTTCTGCCCTGGCGATAAGGGTGACTCCCTCCGTTCAGAGTGTTTCTTTGGGTCTGATCAGGTCTATGTCATACCCGTAGCTGAAGAAGAACAGGCTGATTCCCATAGAGGTGGCCAGTCGATTATTAATTACCATCATAGCTACTAGTAACAGCTCGTCCCAGTTATCTTGAGCGTAAGTGCAGAACGCCCTTAGATAGGTCTCAACTACCTAGTTAGCTCTCTCTGTTACTCCGTCTGTCTCAGGGTGGTATGCAGTTAACAGTCGTTATTTGACGTCGCATAGTTGGCAGAGACGTTTCCACATCTGGCTCACGAATTAGGTCCCTCAATCTGAGACTATAGCTCTCAGTAACCTATGATGCCTGATCAGGCCTGTGATCAGGGTTGCTGCTGTCGTTTCTAAAGAAATCTCCTTCATAGGTTCAAGGATAACGTTCTTGGACAGTCTGTCCGTAATAACCAACAGGTTGGTCCGTTTGTGCGACTTAGTCAGGGGCAGATCCGTTACGAAGTCAAGCGATATTTCTGCCCATATGCAATCCGGTATAGGGAGTGGTTTCAGTAGGCCTCGTTTTTTCTCTCTCCAGATGTTAATTCTCCCACAGACGTCGCAATTCTTGACAAACCTCCGTACGTCCTGCAATAGTCCGGGCCAGTAAAAGGTTCGGCTGATCAGGGCCTTAAGCGTATCTTTCCCTAGGTGTCCTAAGAGCATCAAGTCATGCGTCGTTTAGATGATCTTGGTCCTAAGGGGTTCGTAGTAGGGGACCCAAATCCAGTCCCTCCATCTTAGTCACTAGTCGTCGTCTATAGAGCACTCTAATAACATAATTAGTAATCCCCATTCTAACAGTAGTCGTCTTACTTTCTACCATACAGCATCCCTGATCAGGTAGTACCAAGTATTATTTTGCAGGCCGGTGTCCCATAAGGTCTGTAAAGGGGCTTCCTCAAATAGATTGCTTGGGGGCTCCTTGTCTTCTGGTGCGTCGTCGTTTCCTCTGTCGGCATCTGCACTACTAGTAAAGCCTGTTTTTACTACTATGGCGGTCTGATCAGGGTAGGATAAGGCAGTCTTATTGACTTTTAGAGCAGCCTTGGATCCTCGGAAGAGTTGGAGTTCTCAACCTTTTAACCTAATGTCTTCTGCCTCAATTGGCATATCCTGCTCCCTCCTGGAGAGCATGTCCGGGGTTATAGCTAGCTTGCCAGGGCGGTACTCTATCTTGAAGTTGTACTTCAAGAGTAGTTCAGCCCATCTAACTTACCGTTCGTTTAGCTTCTGCTTCTTCGTGAAGTACTTAAGGTTAAGGTGGTCGGTCACTATAGTAAACTCTTTTACGCTCCTGAGTTCAGCGTCCCATTACTCTAGGCATCGTACGATAGCTAAGAGTTCCTTATCATGTATCAGGTAGTTACATTCTGCAGGGAGGTTCTTCTTTGAGAAGAACGCTACGGGACGTATGAGCCTGTCGTCACTAACTTGAGATAGCATCCCCCCTACTACATATCCAGAGGAATCCGTTTCTAGGATAGTTTCTCTCTCGGGATCCCAATATGCTAGTACTAGCGCACTAATCAGGCGCTTCTTGAGCTCTTCGAAGGCTTCCTGACACTCTTTGCTCCATATGAAGGTTACGTCTTTCTTCGTCAGCTCCGTAAGCAGTCTTGCTAATGCTGAGAATTGGTGTATGAATTGGCGGTAATAGTTCGCAAACCCAACAAAGGACCGTACTCCCTTGACTGTTCTAGGGGTCTCCCATAGCTGTATGGCCTTAATCTTTTCGGGGTCGACTTTTATTCCTCAGCCAACTTCAACGATGAATCCTAGATATTTAACGCTTTTCGCCTCAAAGTCGCATTTGTTGATATCAATCTGTAAACCCGCTTCCCTCAGCCTGATCAGGACCTTCTTGACCTTCTCTCGGTGGTCCGATAGGGATCCGCTGGAATAGATCAGAATATCGTCAATGTATGCTGAGCAGAATTCATCTAGGTATCCACGTAACGTGTGATTGATGTATCTCTAGAAGGTTGTTGGTGCTCCTGTTAATCCGAATGGTGTGACGAGCCATTCAAATAGTCCGTATCTCGTACGGAAAGCCGTTTTCCATTCTTCTCCAGCCTTGATCCTAATCTTATGGAAAGCTACAATAACATCCAGCTTTGTCAACCATTTTGCTTAGGCTAATGATCTTAGGGTCTCATTAATTAATAGAAGGGGGTACCTATCCTTCCTAGTGATGTCGTTCAAGGCCCTATAATCTACACAGAATCTTAGGCCGCCCCCTGGCTTCCTTGCAAAGAGTACCAGGGCTGAGGCTGGTAAACTGCTTGCTCTAATGAATCCTTTGTCAAGGTATTCAGTGAGGGTCTTCCAGAGTACTATCAGTTCCTCCCTTGACATCCCATATAACGGTTCACATGGGATCTCGGGGTCTTGGCCATTCTCTTTTTTTACTAGAGGGATATCGTGGTCGATTCCTTCACGGTGTGGGGGTAGCTTGGCCGCCTGATCAGGGTCGAATACATCTAGGAATTGGTGGTACTCCTTTAGTAAGAGTACTTTAATGTTAGGTCTTTTCTTCAGTGCTAGGGCTTTCTCTATGTCTGCCAGACTAGCAGCAAAGATCTGCGTCTTCTGGTTTAGCTGTCGTGTCCTTGACTTCCGTTCCCTCCTAATCAGGGCCATAAAGACCAAAGCCATCTGCTGGCGGATCAAAGAACAATCTTCTTTCTGACTTGGGTCTCTCCCATGGACTATATGGTTTGCCACACCGATATGCAGGGTGTTTTTGGCGGGGCGAATCGTGACGTCGTCTTCTTCCATCCAGGTCTTCCCTAGGATAACGTCGTCAGTCTGATCAGGGATAATATAGAAGAACAACCAATTTCTCTTATAGCCGTCAAGGTCTATCTCTACATACGTAACAGCAGTGATAGCGTCTGGTATGATTCCGTTAACTGTTTCAAGTGCTTTTAGTTTAATCAGGATACGCAGCAAACAAAGTTTCTTGGCATAGTCCTCGCTCATAGTAGCAGTAGTTAAACATCCTGAGTCAACAAGGGCGTAGGTGTAGGTAAGCTTATTGATTCCTATGTTAACGAAAAAAGGGTCGCTATCCATGGTCTTCCTGACTAGCCTCCATTCCTTCTTTGCTTCTTCCTCCTGATCGCGCTTTTGACCAGGAGTTATTCTTTTCCCAACTCATCAGAGGTCTGATCAGACTTGGCCTCACTCCATTCTTCAGAGCTAGAGTCGGTATCTAGGCCTGGTGCTGACTTTATCTTCTTAACGTTGGTGGATTTCTTGGGTTTAGTCTCTTTCTGTTTTGACTTCTTGACGCTAGTGGCCTCCGGTTTGCTAGGGCAATCCCTTACAATATGCCCTTTCCCCTCGCAGTTATAACACCTTATTTCCTTGGGACCGTAATGCTTAATTCCTCTGGGTTCGTGACGTCCTTCTCTTTCCTTATGCCTTCTAGATGGTTAGGTTCTGCTGACTTTCGTGGGTTCCCAGTCCATTTTGTCTCCATTAGGGCTTGCTGGGGATCTAGGCCTGGCTCGATTGGGGGTAGGAGACCTCCTGTATTAGCATCTATCGCAGGTTTGGTAGGATTAGCTATCTAACTCTGAGCCTATTGTTAAGAGCATACAAGTATAGTCAGCGTAGGTCGTTGGCTTATTGATTACACTAATTAGGGGGGTTCGCATCGTTTTGTTTAAGGCCCCTTTTAGGTAGTTGATCTTGACGCTGTCTAGCCAGTATCCTCCCCCTCCTTCAGCTAGCTCCTTTTCAAACTTAGGGAGGAAATAGGCAAAACTCTCGGCCTCCTTTTGGCGCATTATCCGTAGTCAGTCAAGAGCCCAGGCCTCAGCATTAGGGTCCCCGTAGCAGCTCTTTAGGTATTCCATAAACTGATCAGGGTTCCGCAAGCCGTCTGCGCCCCCTTGTGAATAATAGGCGCTCGCCATGGCCTGGGCTGTACCCTCTAGCCTAGAGAAGATATAGGTGAACACGACCAAGTCAGAGCCAAAGGCTTCCCTATCCTCGCGTATCTTCCCTAGTGTCTCTAGGTGCCACTGCTGAAACTTCCTGTGGGTTCCATCGAATTTTGGGGGATCAGGGATCTAGTGTCTTCGTTAGGGTTGAGCCACTATCTGGGCCTGATCAGGGGGAGCTAGTATCGTAGACGGGGTGGGAGATTCATTTTGCGTCGAGGTTGTGTGTCTTAAGTCGGCAAGGGCTTGCTCTAACCGTCGGATTTGCTCTCGTTGGGATTCTCGTTCGGCAGCTTGGGCTTCTCGCTCTGCATCCCGGCTGACCAGCCATTCTTGAAACTGTGCGTTCAGTCGTTCTATGCTTTAGGTCGACTGCAACAAGTTCCCAGACGGTTCGGCGTTGGTGTTGCTGTCCATCTTCATCCCTCTAGCGTAGTACGTTCTTTTGGGGGCTCCCAGCTCCCTCAACGTGGTGCGCTCCTTCTTAGAGGTCACTAGTCCCTTCAACGCGATGCGTACTTTTAGGACTATCTAGTTCCTTCAACACGGTGCGTGCTTTTAGGACTCTTCCTATCTCTCTAATAGGCCTTCTATCTAATCAGGGAAAACTCGTCCGTTCTCAGTCCCTTCAGGGCTGACCAGCTTGATCTGATCAGGCCTGGAATCTAGCGTTTCTAACAGCTATTCTTGTTGATGGGATCCTTTTGCAACTAAGCTGTGTAGGCGTATCGCTACAGCCTATCTCTGGGCCTGTCGTAGCGTGAGAGCTTGCACTACAGCTCGAACTACAGTATGCCCCTAATCGATTCTCACTAGCAGACCACACGTCTAGTCTAGAGAATCCTAGTGCTTCTTTTAAGCTTAAGATAATATAACGGTCCAAGGCGAAGTATATTACAACTGGCTATAGCGACTACGTACGAGTATCTTAAGCTAGGGGGAGAAGGAGAAGAAGCTATTCTGCGGTTCACCGCTTCTCAGGTCTGATCAGGGTGAGGAGGCGCACAGGCCGTCAGGCTAACGTTGTTACGGCCCCGTGGGTCTGATCAGGGCGGTGTGTTCTCTGGCCGCGATATTCAGCAAGGCTTCCTCAGGCCCAGCCCGTTACACTAGCCCTTTAGATAAGAAGTTTTTTAGCTTAGCCTCTATAAGAGAGATAATATTTTCCCTACTATTATTTCTTAAAATCTAACTCTTATCGTTACTAATAGCCTAAAACTAGACCTTTTTTAGGCTTAATTTCGATTTTTAAAAAATAGCTAAAAACGTGGCCTTTAAGGTACGATAAGGAACTGGGCCACTCACTATGATGGGCCACTCACTATGATGGGCCACTCACTATGCATATACGTTATACCTTAAAGTCCTTAACATATGTATTGAATTTGTATTTTTTTTGTAAGGTCTCTGGTGGTAATAGTGGTAGTGTTGATGCACAGGATGTGGGGCCGCGCAGGAAGTAGGGTGGGGGAGTTAGGGGAAAGATACGCCATTTTTTACATAATCAAAAGTGGGGGTTATTTAAACGTAGGGTGGGGTAGTTAGGTTCTCTATGGTTGCACTGCCAGGTTTTTGATACCTTTCTACAGTCTGCGCCTATCGGCGTTGCCGGAATGTCAAACCATTTTAATACCTTTCTACAGTCTGCGCCTATCGGCGTTGCCGGAATGTCAAACCACGTATCGGTGGTCCCGTGGGTGTCCCTATACAGAGCTTAGTAACAATAAGAACAGCACTCAGCCAGTCAGTTCTGTTATATTATTGATCATTTCACATTCTTTACCCTTAGACTCGCTTTTTAACACCTGTCTAAGTACAAAAGGAAAACATTTTATATTCTTTACACTTGCACTTGCTTTTCACCACCTATCCAAGTACAAAAGAAATACAAGATCTATACTCCTAATTTCAAAATGAAGAGATCTATCCTCAGCACCATTATCCTCGCTCTGACCGCCAGCGTCGAGCTCGCCGAGGCTTGCGGCCAATTCTATTATTGCGGCTGCCAACAAGCTGACGGCAGCCCCAATAACAACGCTACAGTGGATGCTTGCACCACACTACTCAATAACGTCAATGGCCAAGGCGACCAAGTCGCGACCTACATCACCACAAGCGCCAACGGCACAACATGGTGCAGCGCTGAAAAGATTCGCCAGCGATGGTTCGTCCCGGATGACTGCAATATGCATGATGCCTGCGTCGCGGCTAACGCCACTGGCTCGAACGCTTTGTGTCAGCAAGACTGGCCTGGATGGTAGTTAGATTGCTGTTAGGCCTAACCTAGAACGTTACATTGGTTACAGCAATATGTCGCACGAGCGCGGATACGTCCATAGTCCTTCGTTCAGCATACTTATCAATCTATCTTATTGACCCCTTACCTTTTGTATGAGCCTGTCAGCTGCTGCCCAACAGTACTAAAGAGTAAAAAGGGAATACTACAGGCCTGTAGGCCTAATGCTATGTACCTGCTTTCCTATTTGCCTTCCGTTAGGAAAGGCTAACTTCTCCATCCGAGGCGCGACCAACAAAAAAAAAAAAAAAACCCTGTGCCTTGATCCGCCCTTTTCCGCGCTCTATGATGCCTTCCGTTAGGAAAGGTTAACTTCTCCATCCGCGAAGAAAAAAAAAACCTGAGTGCCTTGATCCGCGCGATTCCGCGCTCTGTGATTGGTCCTAAGAAAATCGATGTTCATTGGTTATAGATAATCTACAACCAATCGGCTTCTTTCATCTCTTCTCAGGCCAATCAGCTTTCATATACCCCTGTCGTGGCCAACCAGCATTGACCCATCCTCTGAATCCTCTGAATTCCCCCGCTGTTTACCCATACCCTTTAGCTTGCCGCTTACTCCCCTAGCTTACCTTGACTAAGCTGCTTTCTGTATATTTCTATCCTGATTTCTTCTGTTCCCTTTTCTACTTCCTCACTAATACAAATCACTTCTATTACTTCTTTCTATCGCCGGTCCCTTTCTACCAGTCCTATTGCTTC
>MU844657.1:0-15964 GCA_030867245.1 Colletotrichum eremochloae | reverse complement strand
CCATGGTCAAGTTGTGCCTGACTAATTATGCTGCCATCCTCGGCGCTGCTGCGGTGGCAGCTTACACCCCAGGTGGCAACGCAACAAACCCAGTTATTAGTCTGGGCTCCGCCGGTTCGTATCTAGGTGTCTTGCAGAACAATGGAACGTATGTTGCAAGGAGAATTTGTGTGGTGTTGCAGACACGATGCTGATACATATCGTGTGATCGCAGCGTGGTGTCGTGGAAGGGTATTCCATACGCACAACCGCCGGTGGGAAGCCTGCGCTTCATGCCACCACAAGCACTGCCGAGCTTGGGCCCGAACGTTGTCGATACAACAACAGATGCCTTGCGCTGTGTTCAGTTCGCCGGCGCTCCATACGGCGTTATCAACAGCAATATTGTGGGTTCACGAGCGGGTCCCGGACAAGAGGACTGTCTTAAACTCTGGATTTGGAAGCCAGCTAGTGTCTCGGCTGGGGCCAAGTTACCAGTAATGATGTACATTCATGTAGGCCAATACCAGGTGCCGCCTTGACTGAAGAAACCTGCTGACATGAGTAACCAGGGCGGTGCGTTACAATACAGCGCTGCACCGAACAATGACTTCAGTGATTGGATCGGCCAGAGCCAGGACTTCATTGCTGTCAACGTTGGGTACCGCCTTGGCGCCTTAGGTTTCATGGCTCATCCGTCTCTGCCGTCTGCCAACACAGGCTTGCTTGACCAGCGCTTCGCTCTCCATTGGATCAAGAAAAACATCGAAGCGTTTGGTGGCGATCCAAACGATGTCACCATCATGGGCCAGTCCGGGGGCGGATATGCCGTTGCTGCCCAAATTGCCCTCTACGATGGCGACAACCAGGGCTTGTTCCAGAAGGCTATTCCACGTTCCATTCAGCGGTCGCCCATGTTTCACGTTAACGACCTCGCAGACCGTAATGCACAGTACTTCAAGCTTCTCAACTGTACGGCGGGCCAAGCTGAGCTGGATTGCTTCCGTCAGGCATCAGTCCCAGCATTGGTGAATGCCTACAACTCCTTGACGAGATATAAGCCATCGAGCGGGTAAGATAGTCTTGGCTACATTGCTTCACCGAGCAATACGCTGGTACCAACTGACACGATGCTTCTAGACTGTTTCAAAATCTTACTTTCGGGCAATCTGGCGCATTTATACCAATGATTGACGGCGTAACATTGACGGATTCCGTCACACGACTCTTCCAGCAGGGCAAAGTCGCCCGTGTCAGCGTGATCACCGGGTTTGTCAATGACGAGGGAGCTAATACAGCTTCTCGCAATATGACGACTCTGGATCCCGCGACAAATTCTATTTGGAACTTGACAGACAGCCAAGTGAAACAGGCCGTCAGCTATTACCCGACCAACGACACTTTTGGCTACGCTAGCCCAGACAATTTCTTCCTTACCAGCTTCAAGGCCTACATCATGTCTTTGAGCCCGTTTGGCGAGGCCGGGATCACCGGGTCAGAGAGAGTCGTCAGCAAGGGTATGAGCAATGCTGTGGGGCCGAGCCGAGTATGGTCATTTCGCTTCAATGCCCCAGGTAATTAGGTTTCCCTGCCCCTCGTATTAACATTGCGTGAGAGCTGATCGTATGATGCAAATTCAGGTGTTGCAACCTCGGGCAACATGACGTATCCTCTCAACTATGTTGCTCATTCGGCGGATAATTCCTACCTCCAGAACGCCACTTCTGTAATGACACCTCCCGAGAAGGCTATTGCACTCGAGTGGCGCGCTTACATTAGGTCCTTCATCCGTACCGGGAATCCTAACACGGAGAAGCTGTCATCATCGCCTACGTGGCAAAGTTACGGCGCTCTTGACGATTACATAAACTCTCCTGTTCGTCTCGTGCCTCAGTTCGCGTACTCGAGTGATGCCAACTCGAGCTTCTCAACCAGTACGCAGCTCGAGATTACACAGAGAGCGCAGCTTGAACGAGAGGATTGGTGGACGTCAAGGCCTTTGCTGGAAGCTACCAAGCTGTAGCGACAGCTTTGCCAGGGAGAAATTGCGCACTGTAATGCCTCCAGATAGACTCATTATACAGGCTGCTTCATTGGCTTGCCCGGCAGCGCACCTCATGTACTAATGAAACTACTATGTGAAATATTAGACGTTAGTCAATTCGCTATAACTAACTGCGTTATTTTTATTTCGTGGTATCTGTATGCTTAACCCTCCTGCCGTCACGCTATGATAGAATAAGTGGCTACTATAAGGTAAATTAGAATCTCAAGGACTAGGTTGATTCCTATGGTCGCCCTAAGCAATACAATAATGCGACTTGATAGCTAGTGCTACCTAGATTTCAGCGAGATATACGAGGTTACTTCACTGAAGGGCCAATGTGAAACTAGGGTGTGTTACGTAGGACGTAAGCCGTTAGTTACTGCCCTATAACTAAC
Organism: Colletotrichum eremochloae; assembly: GCA_030867245.1. Classification (NCBI taxonomy): domain Eukaryota; kingdom Fungi; phylum Ascomycota; class Sordariomycetes; order Glomerellales; family Glomerellaceae; genus Colletotrichum; species Colletotrichum eremochloae. The sequence continues at coordinate 13,543 of MU844657.1, read as the reverse complement.
AGCGTCGTTTTTGCTATATGATCGAAACTGCCCTATCTAACGTATCGTTGTCAATCTACCTCCTACTGTCAATGACTTAAGGAACTCTGGCACTTTCCCCCCAATATGAGCTGTCCATTGTCCTTGGTGCATCATTCAGACCTTGTGGGTGCTTGAACCGTGTTCTTCTACTCGGCCATGTTCTTGTTTTTCTTTTCCTTGTTTTGTAAACTGCAATGCTGGTAAACAAGGCCAATTTAGTCTTGTGGTTCAGTGTGTTGGGGTATGATTGGATGGTGATGTGTGTGGTGGCTTTACAGAACTAATTGTAGGAGATTTGCCTGCAGAATCAGTTGATACTCTTGAGGCGCTGATGGTGTCGGGGCTCGGAGGTGCGCGCGTGAGTGTCGCGAGCGATGAGGGCAAAAGTTCGAGGAGCGGGATGGTGTTGGCTTTCTTTCGGCGTGTGAATGACGGCGTCGTGCTCATGATCGTCACAAAGTCTGTAAGTATTCCAAGGCCTTCTTTACTCGAGGTGGGAGGGGACACGTCTTTGAAGGATGAAAGAATTAAGGATCGTGAGCATTAAGAGACGTGGACAGGAGATTCGGAGAGCAGTGTTCACAAGGAATGAGGCAGTGGCTGGGCTTCGACTCCTCCTCTCAAGAAGGCAGTATCGATGAGCGACATCATTAGCATCCGAAAACGGCTGTCAAACCCTATATAGACGATCCCATCCACACAAACTGCCACATACGACCATACCCACTGGAAAACTCGGGATCCCGTCCGCTCTCCCATAGATAAGCCAGTGAGGGGAGGCTCATCTAGAAGAGCAGGATCCCTACTAACATAGCATAATAAATAGTACCTACTGCTATACGGGCATATTTACTGATAATTCCACCGGCACTTCGCCGCGCATACCGTGGCATTTCGCCATATTTGACAACAGCGGTTACTGAAGTTTTACCAGGAATACTAATCACGGCCTTAACCAATCAGTAGGTAGAATCCCCCTGTGTCGGGCATTGGCGCCATCGACAAATCATACGGGATGCCTGTCTACTTATGCCATCCGGTTCTGCTGGTGAAATGCTTCTATAGCGTCCCCCACCAGCCGGACAAAACGGTTCTGTTCCATGATGTATCTTGTCATCCACCATATATCCGCCGCCTCCTTCCTCTTGCACGTTCTGTACCAATCGTCGTTGGCATCGCGGTTTTGGCACACCCAGAACGAGCGGTCCCCGCCCGTTTCTTTGGGGTCCGAACAGCCCAGCGACCAAGCCGTCGTATCCGTGGTGTGGATGTAGCACCGCGAAGGGTCGTATGGGGCGCCCTTGCCGTCGTCGGGTAGGATTTCGACTCCGCCCCCGAGAGGCGCTGGGTAGCAGTTCCCGACGATCTTGCGGGCGCCGGCCACAAAGTACGCGTGGCCCGTCATCTTGGCGACGTTGCGGAAGCCCCAGTGGCACAGCCGGTCGGGCTGGATCTCGACCAGCACGCCGCGGCCCTCCTCCATGAACACGGTGTGCGTCAGGCCCGCGCCGTGCATGCCCACCAGCACGTCGGTGTCGCGCGCTAGCTCCACCTGCGCCCGGAACGGCATCCCCTCAAAGTCCACAAGGCGCACGTCGGCGAGCGAGGCGAACTTGTCCCGGACCGCGGCGAAGAGGTACGTGTCCAGGCCCATGAGCTGGCGCGAGCCCTTGCGCACGATGATGTTGACGCGTATGCGGCCGCCGTCGACCCGCTGACGCTGCCGGGGGATGCCGTAAAAGTCGAAGATGCGCTGGACAAAGACGCGCAGCATGGTGTTGTCGGTGCATTCAATCGGCTTCCAGTCGCTCCAGAGGGAGTTGGCCGCTCCTGCGTACGGCACGATGATGTTGTCACGGATTTGGATCGACGCCGTCTTCTTGTCGACCTGTCGGCCAGCAATCCACGCATCCAGCCGCTGGGGCCTCGACTGAGTGAACATTTGGAAGAGGTCGAAGTAATTACCGTCTGGGAGGTCGTCCAAGATGACAATTTCCGTTCTCGGTACCGCATCAGCACTGAACAGGGCTGTGCCTGCCGCCGTTGAGTCGCGCGTAATCCGAAGCACGTCGAAGGTGATCATGAGGGCCATGATCTCGTTCATGCAATGCCAAATATTACCATCCACCTCACGCTTCAGCAGCAGAACGTAGTTGTTCCTCGGTGAAATGCTACTCCGCGAAGCCACACCAGAAGTAGTGGTAATTGGCGATTTCTCCACGCTCATCCACTCATTCAAAATGTACTTTGGTCCAGTGAGGTAGCCGTAAGAAGTAATGTTGCGATATGGAACCGCGCAACCGCTTGTCCTCTCCGGCGCGGGGTCTCGAAGCTCGCAGTTGACCAAGAACTTCCTTCGGCTGACATCAAATGATAGTCCGTTCCGAGCCAGGCAGAAGGAGTCTGGCGATTCCGAGACGGGCGTGCCTGGTTTTGCGGTGTGGAAGCACATGAGATCCGACACCGAGTCACCCGAGCAGTAACTAGCCCTGCAGTCACTGAATCCCTCCAGGAAACGTGTGCCGAACCTTTGAGTGCAGAACTCGGACGGAGACTCAAGAGTATTCGATAAAGCAGCCACACTATACTCGGATGGGAGCGGAAGTGAGGATGGTGAACCAAGTCCGTCCGTGTCTTCGCCAGGCCAAGGTTTGGGATGGGAAGGAGAAGCCGGAACAAACGATTGTAAATGTGCGGCATCATTGTTCCGCCTATTGAGTGCTTCCAAACATATTAAGAAGAGAAAGATGGCGCCAGCGAGGGAAAGGAGGTGACGTCTCTTAGGAGCCATTGGAAGCGTGAGGTTGTACCGCACTCGTCAACAGGATAGAAACGTGTGCTCAGCAACCTCGGAACTAATCACGTCGACTTCAAATCACCGCAGCAGAAAGTCCAGTCGATAGAACCTGCACCGGAGCGAACGTACCGAGACACGAAATCTACAACCAAAATTCCCTCCCGTGCTTCGGGATCCTTGTTAGCGACCCCTGCTTCAAGTACAGGCGTACAGGCTAAGCGAGTCAAGTAGTTGCATATCTCCCAACCTGAAAAACTGGCCGATGTAAATAGCAGCCAATCAGGCACTCTGGGTTCCTCGCGCAGAAACGACACAAAATACCTTTCCGACGTACTATTCCTTCTGTTAGCGACGGCAAAACAGTCGGCTTTCAAGGTTAAAGGGATTGTCGGGGTACGGCAAATCGAAACCTCCGTATCTGGTGCCCTCTTCCCCGAACCTTTGCGTGGTTTCCTACTTTTGCCTTCTGTTAATGCCGAGCTTCGTCCACTCCGCAGGCTATGCCGACTTCACCCACAGCTCGCTTCCCTTTCAACCCCGCGGACTGCTGTTCATTCTAGAATGTTAGCCTGGATCAAACATCCGCCCGGTCTCGGCCGCGTCGTGCTCCCGTTGGTTTGTGGCTTCATCTTCGGCTCTTGCAGCAGTCTGTTCCTATTCCGCCGTGCCGTCCAGCACTCCCCGACGCCCTACCGGCACCTCGGTCAAGAAGATGGGGCGGGCATACCCCCCATCGTCCACTTCGTCCAGCTCAAGGAGGAACGGGCATCCCGACTCCACTTCTCCTTCGAGGCCTTTTTGGCCTTGTATGCCGCGTATGCCAACGTGCACCCCGCCACCATTTACATCCACCATGACTTTAGCCACGAAGAGATTGCGGATGCCGTCCGGCGCGGGACGTTGTGGACACGCCAAGTCCTCACGGCCTTCCCTTGCCTCCGGCTGAACAGCGTCACGGCACCCACGGAGGCGAACGGCTATAACATCACGCGCGTGGAGCACCGGTCCGACTTCGTGCGGCTGGAGCAGTTACGGCGGCACGGGGGCATCTACCTAGACTGGGACGTGGTGACACTGCGGCCACTGGAATCACTGCGGCGCGCGGGTTTCCAGGCCGTCGTGGGCCGGCAGTTCGACGCCTTCATTAACAACGGCATCCTCCTAGCCACGCCGCAGTCTGCCGCCATGCGCATCTTTGCCGATGAGGCGCAGCGCGTCTTCGACGGCGGCTGGATCACGCATAGCGTCAAGCTGTTAACTCGCGTGGCGGACCGCCTGGCTGCCGCCGCCGGCGAGGTCCTCATCATGGACCACAAGGCGTTCGCGCCCTTCTCCTGGGAACAGGCGAGTGTCGACGCCCTCCTCCGCCGCCACACCGGCGAGGCCGTGCCGGAACCCACGCCGGCCTCTGTGACGGATCCTGGGCAGACCTCCGCCGACGAGCTGTGGGCGACGCGATCGGCAGTGACGGATCAGCACGCTTGGATATACGACTTTAGCGATGCCCTATTCCTGCACAAGATTTTTAACTCGGTCGATTCACCACCAGGCTATACGGGCGTGAATGTGCCATACATCTTGGCCCGGGACAGCAATTACGCCCTGGCCACTTGGCCTCTCGTTATGAAGGGCATCAAAGACAGGCTGATCGATCCGCGTGACGACACTTATTAGACATTCATGGCGGGTTTCATAGTATACACCTAGATCTTGCCGAATAAAAGGGCCACCACACTGATGCACTGCGGTTCGTCTGTTTCATGTGGAAAAGAGCAACAGGATTAACAGATAGTTGGTACGTGGGTACTGACACGAAGAAGAACGGGAAATGTAACATACAACCAGGGTAGAGGTAACAAGAACGTGTTCTTTATTAGGAAGCTAGGGGCACCCCAAGGGGAGAAACAGATGGTGGCTTAGACTGCCGCTCCAGTACCTAGTCCTTCCTTCCTGTAAGCCTTGTTCAGGTTAGCAGTAATAGTAATTCTCATGCGCGGGTCGTCACTGTGACCCGTGCGGGTATTACAAGGGCGATTCTATGTTAATACTCGGCAATTGGGGTGCATTCCTTACGTGTCCAGCGGAAGTTTTTCACGCAAGTACTGGGAATTTGAACACGGAATGCAACGGGGAACCCGTCCTGTCAGGTACCTAACCGTTCCCAACCATGCCCAGACTCAGATGTACACAGTGGTGTTCAGTAAGGTGGAGCAAGTATGTAGGCCTAGGTCTAACGTACACCGTAGGTATTGCAAGCTCTTTAAGAAAGGAAGATATAAAGCGCGGCTTATTTTCTGTAAATTAGTACACACTTTACTATAGTAGCATAACGATATTATTAATATGTACTGCTGTACCTTATAAGGTTACTTTTATTCGTTTGCAGTTGAGCTGCAACTTCAAGACCATGATGTCAACTACGCCCAGGCTAGGGGAGCTGCTCGAGCCTTCTCAAGAATATACGATCGACCTCGTAGAGGCTATAAGTTGCCCTGCATACAGTGTGTCTTTCTATCCCTGATGTTCCATCCCGGCGGTCGCGGTAAGCCGTGAGGAAGCACAGAGCGCAAGGTGAAATTCCTCCCCCCTCTCAACATGAGTAGGGCTATGGTGGGCCGCGCGGGTAGAGCGGCATGGCCTGGCCTGGTTACGAAAGGGTCTTTGGTCGAACCCTAGGGAGTTGCCCCAGCTCGGGTAACATATGTTGGCGCCCAAAACCCGGTTTGCCTTCTTATTCGTGGTAGATCTGGGTGCCAGTGCTACTTCGACCGCTACACTCCTCACATTTTTTGCCCGCGAATATTTGCCTCGGCTTGCATCAGGCCATCCCTTGCCCAACTCGTGCGCGTTGGCACATCGACATCGCCATGGACTTTTGCGCGAAGCCCCCCCGGGTATCCAGGCTAAGGCAGGTACTGAACGTCGTCGGGTGCCTCTGTATATTCCCGCTCTACCGGGCAGCCGGAATCTATACACGCTATCCGGCCGTGGTAGATTTACTGATCAGCATCCTCTTTGCCGAATACTGCCGTTTCTCCAACGAGGGCCGCAGGATAGCCCTGAAAATGAGCGAGGAAGGACCCCAAGATGTTCTTCCTGACGGCGACGATAAGGAGGCGCAAATTGGGTTCGGCCCAATTTGGGCTGCCAGCCCCCGCTGTGACGCCGTCGCCATGATCGTGGGATGGCGCGAAGACCCCGACTTGTGGCGGCGATGCCTAGAGAGCTACAAGGCTGCCAGAGGCTGGACCTTCATGGTCGTCGGCATCGACGGCGACGGCGCCGACGACCAGGAGATGATTAATGTGTTCCGGGAGGTATGTAAGAGGCAGCCCCTTTGGAGATGGGGGTCAACCCGCCCCTGCACGGAGCATTGGTTGCTGACCAGCTATTGCAGAGCTATCCCGAGCAGTCGTGCGTGTTACACGTCGACGAGCCATTGGGCGAGGTGGCTACGGCCTACTGGGCACAGGAGTATGCCGAGCGCAGGAAATGGGGTGAGGTGCAGGTTGACGAGGACGACGTTAACCAGGTGGTCATGCGCCGGTGCATGGACATGGCACAGCGGCATCTGGAGAAGCACGTCGAGCTGGGCGGCACCATCAAGCACCTGCTGCTGCACCAGCGACACCTGCACAAGAAGGGCATCATGTTCACCAGCCTCGTCTACTCCATGGTCATAGCCGAACGCCTCGGTGTCCAGTTTGTGTGGACGTCGGACTCGGACTCGATGGTGCGACCCGACTCGGTCGAGGGCACCATCGGCACCATGGCGAGCGACCCAGGCGCCGGCGGTGCCAGTTCCGGCATGGTCATACACAACGCCGACGACAGCCTCGTAGCCAGGCTGTCGGCGTCGGTGTACTGGTGCGACCAGTACCTGACGCACGCCCTGCCGGCCTCGGTCGGCGTCAGCGACTGCCAGAGCGGCCCGAGTGCGGCGTTCCGTATCTCGGCCATCCGCCCGGTTTTGGTGTCCTGGTACAACCAGAGGGTCTTTGGCAAACGCATGGTGCGTGACACCTATGGCCCGCCCTCTCCCGCCCGTTGGTACTCTGCTAACGGACCGCAGGTTGCCAATGAGGACCGGCACTTGACCACGCTGCTGCTGAGTCGGGGATGGCGCGTTGTCTACGCCGGGGATATCATGACGGAAACGGAAAACCCAACGACATTCGTGCGCTGGGCCCAGCAACAAGTGCGTCGGCTTCCCCCTCCCCCCCCGTGTATCCTGACCCCTTGTAAGCTAACGGCAAGCCCTCTCCAGGTCCGGTGGGCGAGAGCGCAACACATCGAGACGCTGCTCCCGCTGAAAGTCTACATGGTGTCCCACCCGTTCCTCTTCTTCTCGGCGCTGCGGCGCGAGTTGACGCTCCTCACCATCTTTACGCAATGCTTCGCCTACCTGCTGCTGGACAAGCAGCTGCTCCACTTCAACATGGCCGACTTCGGCCTGCAGATCGGCGGCAAGGCTCTGTACAGCCTTTTGCGCAGCCCCGAGGGCATGCAGTCGGCGCTCGCCTCTGCGCTCTGGATCGTCCCAGGCATGCTCTTCTACAACGTACCGCAGCCCATGGTGCACGCCTGGGGCCTGATGACGTTGACGGCGGACACGTGGGGTACCTCGATGCGCTCCGGCTCGGAGCGGGCCAAGAGGGATGGTTTGCGCAAGCGCTGGTACGAGTCAGGCTTCCTCGTCGTGTGGATGGGTGTCATCGGGGCCTTGTTCGCCAAGTGGGCTTCGGTCCGTCTCCACCTGATACCCGAGCAGCGGCTGCTGGCCATGGCGGGCATTGCCCTCCTGTGCTCGTTCCTCATGTGGAGGCTTGTCATCAACTACCGATAGCGACTAGGGTGACCCGCTTAAGAGAGGGGTTCTAGACGTCCCTCTACCAAGGTACCTCTAAGGCACCATGGATGAGTATCGCGAATGAGCATCATGAACGTAAGGATCAATAGAGAAAAGAAGGGTTTGTTTTCTTGGTTCTGATTGGCCCAGATCTGGCCCCATTCTCCCACACCTTTGATTCGAGTGTGAGACTTATTATCAGCCCGGCACCTGCAGTGGACTATTTTGCTGGTATTTAACCTGTTTAGGAAGATAATTTACTAAGAAGAAAATGTCTATGCGTTTTACTAATAAAGTCTTTAGCTAACGCTACTAATAGGTTTAAAGTATCTCCTTAAGCTTTGAAAACAGATATTAATTCAGCTATAAATCTTAAAAATTTAGGGTTAAGTAGGGTTAGTAGGATAGGCTAGCTAGGGTTAGGTTACGCAGTAGGGCTTAGTTTAGGGCTTAGGTTATGGCTGGTTGAGTTAGAGTAATAGAATGTGTTTATTGAGCTGTTAGGAGGCACCGGCAAAATACCCGCTACCGCCATTTTAATCCCTGACACACCTTACAAGGGTTTCAAAGGTTAAATGAGTTGATCTTCCCGGCGTTACCGGCGCCCGCTTTGACCAGATCTTGCCTTTCTGGGCCGCCAGGAGCCGAGAGAAAACGCGGTGAAGTAGGTGGCTGAGTTAGAAGCCAAGTCTCCATTTTCATTGCGCCTATGGATACTAATGCGCGATACAGAAAAGTGGAAGGAAAGCGAGACACGTGTTGGAGATGGGGGCATATGGGGGGGGGGGGGGGGGGGGGGGCTGACGCAGCCAGGCCTCTCTGGGTCTAGGGAAAACACACATGCTTCCACGATGGGTTGGCAGACCCTATCGGTTCAGTCCCCTGGAATGCCGTTTCCAGCTTTGTGTTTATATCTCCAGCATATCTGAACGCTGTACTCCGTATCAGAACATGACTCACCCGCGGGTTAGCGAACACAACCCCATTCTGTCTTTCTTCGCATACTCGCAATTGTCATTGAGAAGTGCAGCTCGTAAGTTCCGAGGCCGGCTGCGGTTGCTGCCTGAATATTGCCCGTCTTTTCCAAGACTCCAAGACGACATGGCTTTGGGCATCCGCCAGAACAACCGCGTAGTGCCTCCCATCGTCTGCCTCTTCACCCTGTGCCTTCTCTGGCGGTTCATTGACCCCCATGCTGCTCAGAGGCCAGCACAGGCGGCCGTTCCGGCGCGCTATCAACCCCAACAGTCCCACGCTGAACCGGGGAGCACGGCAGCCCTGGATAAGGACGACGTTCTACTCATCTTGAAAACGGGGGCTACCGTGCTATGGAGACGGTTGCCTATTCACCTCGCGACCACGTTCGCACCGGAGCGCATCAGCCTCAACAATACCGTCATCTACGCCGACGTGGAGGCCCGGATCGGGCGCCACCACGTCGTCGACATCCTGGCGACGCTCCCCAAGCCAGTACGGGACGCGCCTTCGTTCGAGACGTACCGCGAGGCCCAGGACTGGCACGCCGCCAACTACTACCTGGAACAGTCGGGGCTCCCCGGCGACGTCAGCACGACCGAGGGTCCCCCCGGCGGCTGGCGGCTCGACAAGTACAAGTTCCTGCCCTTGATGCAGCGTGCCGGGCAGGAATGGCCGCGTGCCAAATGGTACGTCTACACCGAGGACGACACATACCTCTTCCTGCCCAACCTGCTGCGCTACCTGGCCGCCTACGACCACCGCCGCCCGCACTGGCTGGGCGGCTTGGGCGAGATGCTCGGCGTCACCTTTGCGCACGGCGGCTCGGGCTTCGCGCTTTCGCGGGGCGCCTGGGAGCAGTCGTTCGGCACGGGTGACCTCGTGGCCAAGTACAGGGCCTTCGTCGAGCAGTCGTCCTTTGGCGACTACGCCCTCGGCAAGGTGCTCAACGACTACGGCGTGCACCTGGGCGACGACAAGACCAACGACAGGGCCGAGGGCGGCGCTTGGGGCTTCAACGGTCTGCCCCACTGGAAGATGGAGTTCTCGCCCGAGAACTGGTGCAAGCCCGTTCTGTCGTGGCATCACGCCCACAATCGCGACATCGCCATGTACTACGAGCTGGAGAGAGCGTGGGACTTTAGTGTAAGCTGCCCCTTTGCGTCTGCGTTCCATTGCCCGCAAGCTTACCGTCGGTAGAAAACCTTGACCTACGGGGACTTCTACCGGCTTGTCATTGCGCCCTCGCTCAGTCCCAAAAAGGCATGGTGGGACAACATGTCAAACCGCCACCACCTCACTCCACAGTCAGTTCTCACGGTGGAGGCGCCCAAGACTGTCCGGGACAGCTCGTCCTGGAGCCAAGCTTGGAAGTCGGAAGAACGGTGCGAGGCAGCTTGCAAAGCGTGGGGTTCGTGCGTGCAGTGGTACTATTATCAGTACGAGTGCAAACTGGATGATAGGATCTGGCTGGGCCATGGATACCCCGAGAGCATGAGATATCGCAAGGAAAAGCTGGAGTCGGTCAGTGGCTGGCTGGCAGATCGGGTCAACACGTGGACCTGTGGATCGGACAACGGAAACTAGAAAGGGCTTGAATGAACGTTACAGCCGCCGGCGAGCATGTCAGATGCTGCTTGAAACAACAAGACGAAGCAGCAGACCTGATCGTGGTATCGGGTTTCGGTAACTCCGACGTGTGCACGATGCAAGAGTGCTGTATGGTGAAATTCTTGTGGTTCAAGAATCAGGTGAGCCCGGGATAGATAATACACATACCTCTTCCATTTCTTTAATATACCTGCCACGTTACGCTTCGTCTGATCGGCCCACGCTGGCTGGAGGAGTTATTTTCTTTGCAACTGTTCACGAAGTGCGGCGTGTTGCTTCGTTGACAGAGGCTTGGGACGCTTCGAGCCGCCGAGCTGCTGCCGCCCAACAGCGGGTTGGCTCGATGCTGTTGTGGTCGGCCGGGGGGGCGGAGGTACCCAGTACGGGACAGGAACCATAACCAGGATCGCCCCTCAGTACCATGCGCCAAATTCGGCCTCCAGAACACCGCCTTCTCTCTTTAACCTGTAAGATTAACTTAAGCAGATCCACGGCCGCTCCCGAATCGTTCATCTGCCTCATATGTCTGAGTAGCTAAATGCTAATATACAGTGGGTAAGCAAAAATACAGCCGAATTGCCGAAAATACCCGAACAGCCCACCTAAGGTCAACATCTTCAACCTTTTATTTTTAATAGCAATTCATATATAAAAGTGAAATTATATATATGTATATATATAAAAATAAGGGTAGATTTCTTCTATATATATCAATACTTTATATACCAGCCCTTTGCCTTAATAACTGCCTGTAAGCGCCGTTGCATACTCTCGGCAAGCTCTAGTAATAACCTATCTTCAAGCTCTTCCCATATATCAACAGCAGCCCGTATGAGCCGGTCAAGGGCCTCTACGGATCGTGGATAGTCTGCCATTTCTGGATATCTCTTGCAAATCCGTTGCTTTAGTATTTTCCATATATTTTCAATTGGGTTAAGATCAGGCGAGTATGCTGGCAGTTCCACGATCTCAACCCCATTCTCGTGAGCCCATTCATGTATCCAATCCTGGACTAATTCAGCTGTATGGATAGGTGCGTTATCTTGGACGAAGATATATCCTGGCTCTGCAATTGTTGGCAGTGTTTCTTGTAGGCAGGTAAGGATAATCCGGCTAGTAACTCCTCCACGTAGAGAGTTAGGATCTCCAAGCAATGGTGTTAAAGAGGTCTTTCTTCTACCTGAAAAGGCACCCCAAAACATATGACTATGGCGACTTGGCTTCTCCTTTGGGTGTACGTGCTGATAGTGAAGTCTCTCGTACTAGGCTAGTTAGCATCGTAATAGAGCAAGGGTTAAGGATAAGCCTACCCTTCGGCAAAATACCCACTTGCCTTCCTCTCCATCACCTCGGGCAATTGAGACTTCATCTGCAAATATCCAACGATGCCAATATTCAAGAGGCTTACTTACGTGCCTCCTTGCAAATCGTAACCGGTTTCTAGCTCCCTCAGCTGTTAACTTAGGGCGTCGGAGGGCTTGATAGTGCTGGATGCCGTGTTTCTTAAGCCACCGTACTAATGTCCACTTTGAGCAGGGGAGACAAGCACGATCGATAAGCTCTTCAGCTGACAAGAAAGGGTCTTTCTCAAGCTCTCGAAAAATATACCTCTTATGGTGATGCGATAATATAGGTGGGCGCCCTGGCCGAGGTAAGTTACGCCCAGACTGTTGTGCCTCATACCTCTTGACGATGCCGTAGATAGAATGCCACGAACAGCCCTCTTGCTCGGCGATCTGTCGATAAGGTACGCCTAACTCCCAGGCCATTCGAATCCTCGTCCGTTTATGAGGCTAAAACTGTTTTTTGGTGGTTTCTCTACCCATTTTGGTTTATTGATGAGGAGGATTGTAGAGGGGTAGGATTTGGCTGGTTTGCAACGTTGCGGTGTGAGGTGGGGTAATTCGGCTGTATTTTTGCTTACCCACTGTAATACGATGAAACCTAAACGAAAAACCCTCGTAGAGGATAGGAAGAAGTGTCATAGTCCAGTAAGCCTGGCTCAGACCCCACAGCACAACGAGTGCAAATATGTTGTAGGCCGTTTTTTTGCGTACAAAAGACTGTTCGCTAGTCCTTAGCGCTCAAGGAACCATTCGTCTGTGTTACCGACCATTAGATCGAGTACAAATAGCCGAGGCGTGTCTTGCCTTGAGTAAGACGCTGTCATGGCTTTGAAATGAGGGAAGCGTACGCTGTACAAGTTCATACGGCGTGGTGCCCTCAAAGCCCAGCTACACATTCTCCAGGGGCAACCGCTTCCGTTAGTTCCAGACAGTCCCTTCCACAGGTCGTGACACAGACCAGGACGTCTTCTGTGCTCATATAAATCCTGAATTAATCAACAGACACATCGCTTATATCAGACGGGGCCGAACCGAGACACATCGTTGTTTGGTCATAGCCCCGGGCACAGTTCCCGCCTGTGGGTTCCTGTCATCCGGTCTTTGCTGTATCAACAATGTGGAACAACATTGTGGCTTGATGTTGATGGCATCCGGGTTATCTGCAATAACGCCTCTTTTATGGTCCAAAGCTACTTAATGATGCATTAGAATTATTAGCAAAACTCTCCGTTTACCTAGAGTCCTAGGCTAATACACTAGTAACGTAATGTGCATATTCTGTCATACCTCTGGAGCTGCAGATAAGGGAATGATAGGAAACTAAAGTGCTGCGTCCTATCTCGAGGTACGACGAGTCTGGTGTGCGTACGTAAGCTACCCCACCGGATGGGTAGATAATGTAAACAAATAGCAAAGGGGACATACATCGTAGAAAGGCTAAGATACCTTGTGTGGGTCTGGCAGAATTCAACTGCACTAACAATACTTTTTTTAGCTAATCAGAGGGATAGTAGGCGACGCCGGTGTATTAATTTGCGACGCCGGTATATCAATTCCCTTCAGGAATCTCATCTAATGTAAATCTGTTTGTTGGAACCAAGGATGCTGCAGTGCCTCCCGCGCAGTAATTCTTCTTGCTGGATCCAGATTCGTCATCTTGGTAATCAAATCCCTGAGCTCGGCATCCACGTACTGCCACATCGCAAAAGGCTTTCTCGGTCTGTCTGGATCAAAATCGGCTGCGAGGTCGATAAATCGCTGAAAAAACGGATTATCCTCGCCGATATGTTGAAGTAGACCCTTAAAGCCAGTCTCGTCTCCAAAATACGATATATGTCGCCGAAGTATGTGTCTCCAGGTTTCCTTGCTGCTGAGCTCGTCATCGCTGACACGAAAGATCATATCATTGAGCATTACGTAGATGGTTAGTACCCCAAAGGAGAA